>OY101447.1:195045609-195313850 GCA_956483635.1 Panzeria rudis
TTATTGGTGCGCACGCTAGGAGATTGAATCTACCGTGTAATGATTTCTGTAGAAGTTGTCATAATGAGGAGGAGGAAGAAAATGTAGAGCATCTCCTCTGTCTATGCCCCGCCCTTTCGCCCTTCAGGATCTAGCAGCCTTATCAAACTGCGACATCAGACGGATAAACTCTTTCATTCGACCGTCGGGTTGTTTCAACACTGATCCGAATAGAGAAACGTAGTAAGGGGGTTCCTACTTATTTTTCACGTTCCCGCTTCAGGTAACACAACGGGACCTATAGGGACCCAAGTGGGCTGGTTTTTCTTTAAATCTTTAAACTGGCAACCTGTACAACCTAACCTAACCTAGTGAGTTATACGCATTTGAAAATTAAAATTTCTCAAATTTCCAAAACTTCGGTTCAGGATATCTGACTCAAATATTATCCGATTTATAAGATTTTTTTCTTCGTTAGTTGAAGAACAGAATCGAAGGGTCGAAAAAAAATTTCATGAAATTCTGCCGTCTAAATTGAGACATATTCAATTCTTAAATTGAAATTAAAAAAAATTTGGATTTTCAAAAATTTTTGTTAAAAAAGCACCATCACTCTTTTAAATATATATAAAAAATTCTTTGGGATCATATAGCAAATGTATACTTATCTGAAAGGTATCTCCACAGACGAGAATCGAATTTCCTAATATAGTTGGACATGGGCACTTCCTAATACGACCTATTTTAAATCGAAATTTTGAATTTAGTCCACATGCTCTAAAATCCCTAAGCTGGGATTCCAAAACCATTGCCACTTCGGAAAACCGTTATCAATAATCAACGATTTTATAGCATTTAATATGTACAAGAAACCACATAATAAGATTTTTGCCCTTGTGCCAGGGCTGCCAGTTCATATTTGTTGCTGTCACCAAATAAATTCAAAAAAATCCCCATGCGTAATATTTATTAAAAATAATATAAAATTTATTATTTTGTTTTGTACTTCGATTTTACATGAATTTATTATATACAAGAATTGATAGACGTCAGTGTCAGTACTGCATGAAGAATCTAAAATGTCATACATGGTTGTTTTTATTAAATTTATTTAGCATTTCAATGCTTATATCAAATGCTTGAAGAGAAATGTTGTTTAAGTTAAGATACCCGTAATAATGATTCTAATAATTCGTATTCCAAATGATAGAAAATATTCTTTCTAAGTATGTAGGCGTTACTTGTTGCAATAAAAAGCATATTGAGTAATGCTTCAGAAACTGCATACCTTTGACCAATATTCATAAAGATATTCGTTATATTCGTTGATATTCGTTTCCAAAATAGTTATCCCAATTAGTAAAAGGAAACAATTTCTTATTTGTAAAAATTTTCAGCGACTAGCAAAATTTTAGCATAAAAAATTAACGACATTTTTAATAAAAAACTGTTTATACTTTTGTATTTTGTGGATGATCTTTTAAGACTTTATTGATGTATTGCAAACTATCCATTTTATATATTTGATTTAAAATAAATAGTTTAAACATTTTACAACATATTAATTTGCATCCTTCCCGCAACTTTTCGAAAGTGGTCTTTTCGACTGCAAATAAGCCTAAAGAATAAATTATTAATAGCTTGAAAATTAATTTAGCAATTGTTGGCATAAATTTAAGGTGTTTTACTTGAAAAAAGTTGGAACAAATCAATATGAAACAAGCTTTGTTGTCAGCTGTAATTCTATTCAATTGTTGACAGAAAATCCCCAAAAAAAACCCACGATAGTTTTAAATATCCCCAGAAAAATCCCCTTTCCCCAAACAAAATTAATTGTCCCCAAAGTACTTGTAAAATCCCCACGTTTGGCTCTACTGGCAGCTCTGCATTGTGTTACAAAAAGTCTTTAAGAAAGTTTTAAATTGTTAAAATCTCCATACATAATTGAAAACTACACATAATTTTGTACATTTTGTATATGATATGTCTACGTTTTTCTTTTATACATGTAAAATTTATAGACTTATAAGTAAAAACCCGTACTGAAAAAGCTTGACTTGCCCAAATAGAGATAGTGGACAACATGGCGTATACCTAATATTTCGTATTTTTAGTATTAATCATATGACATACTACAAGAAAAGGGTTTGATCTTAACAGATTTTTCAAATGTACTATCGTGAGGGATTTATAGATAATTTGGTCGCCAGGAACTATTCGTTCTTGGTAGCAATTTAGATGACTGCTCCATCCACCTCTTAACTGTGACATGACTGAACCAGATTGTCTTGGCAGTTTGTGCTTACTGTCCGAAAACGCGGGAAGTCGGCTATTGAGAACCCTGTTGCATCTATAAGTATTTACAGTTTCTGTGACCGACTGTTGATGCAACATTTTCATGGCGCTCGCTACAGACATGCCTTTGACGTCAGGTTCTCGCAATATGGCCGAAAATCTAATCGGATGTGTCTTGGAAGAAAGTCCTATATCAGAATTTCATGATTAGAGGGATTTGGCAAGTGACATGCCGTTAGAAACTACTTTGTTAACTGTATATTATGCTGCCTCACGAGTAGCATTAATATCTCTTCATGGAGTTGGTCAATGTTGGTCACTTTAACACGTCCAGGTGCTAACCCCGCCATTGGTTATCATTAAGGAATGAGAAAACGACCAATTCACTTGTATTTCGCTACTATGGGCTCCTTGTTCATGCCCAGAAGGTGCCTAAGACAGCTTTTAGATCCCTGTTTCGCGATTTCACTTTTTGTTTACATGGGTAGCGTGCGATGAGAAGTGTAGAAGGTTGTCAAAGACTAATAGTAGGATCGCGGGATTTTTGACCGTAGGAATACATATGCCTGATTTCGAAAGTCATGTCTAATTGCATTCTTTGAGATGTTGTTGGCTGAAGTAGTTAGCGTGTAGACTACAAAGCAAATGATACCGGTGAAAATGGGTTCGATCCCTGTGCCAAGCAATTAATTCATCAACATCATAAATTTTTGTGCTGTGCGTTTAATTGTTGTATTGTGTTAATTGTTGTTGGATTGTTTAAGTGATGAAGGCACTGGTAACTGAACTGTACTGGCAGCGATTGATACTTATCAACTCTAATGTACATCACAGCGCCCTCCTTCATCGGTATTGTAGCAGAACGGTTGGCGAAGTAAAATATTTAATAAAATAGTTATACGATTAAAAAAAATTTAATGGTCCCTAGTTGACACCAGGGGCGCTTCAACAGTCCTCTAAAAATTATGAAAAAACGTGCGCTAGGAGAGTTATAAAAGAATGAAGCTCTCCCGTTCTCTCACTTCACCCTCTGTTCACTACACTGTCCCTTTCCCTATGAAGGCAACAAGTTAATTAATTAACTGTTAAGCATCAGGGATGTTTGCACTGGATAAACTGATGGTGTAGTCATCGTCGTATAGCACTAGTGATACGTTCTGAGGTGGAATGCGAATTTCGGCAAGATGAATATTGGAGAGTCCTCATTATCGCACACCGATTTGTATCTTGCGGTAACTTGATTTATGTCCTCTGAACTTCACAAACGCTTGCCTAGTGTTGAAATAGTCAGTAATCTAGCCTTTGATATCGTTGTGAAGGGAGGATCTGATGATATCATTAATCAACAAAGAGTAATCAACCGTTCATAATGCCTTTGATAGGTGACTATTGTCTGTTGACGCGGTCTATGCTCACCAAGGCCATTAGCTGTTTGCGTAGCTATCAAATTCAAAGTTTTCCTGGTACTATGGGCTTCTCTATAACCATGTTGGCAAGCGGAAGGAGGGAAATGCTCCTTCATGTATGGTAAGGCTGCTTAAACCTTTGCTATGGGTGATTCCTGTTGTAGTTAAAGTGGACAACATCGTTCTTTGTTTCTTTTAAATTAGGAATGCAACGTTATACTTTACAATAATTTTTATAAGGACTTTAATTAGTAATTAATAGTAATACTGCCTTAATTATAATACTTATCAAAGGTTTATAAAGCTAGTTTTGTATGGTAATTTATTTTTTAAACATGTGTTATTTAGATCTTAAGACATACTTCTTTAATATAGAACTATGATTTTTTCAATAATCCCTTTTTGACAACGAATTTTCTTTCACAATATTAGACCTGATTCGTTCATCCGTAATAAGGGCCATTTCCTTTTTCATTTTCTATCAGCATTGACATTTGCCGCTTACTGACCAACAAAACAGTTTAACAGATATCCCTAGTTGTAAAGTAAATTTAGACTCAAATGAGCTTTTACTGTACCAAGCAACTTACTAGTACGTAATATATTTTGTAAAAATCCTACTTAAACGGATATTCTTTATAAGTATGTATTTTGTTCTCTTTGTGCCATCATACTTCATTGACTTTATGATAGATGTTCTCTCCCTACTTGAGTATTTGTATGTTTATATGTTTTATTATACTTCTTTTCAACTCCTTGATAATGATGCCACAAGAAATATTACCCAGACTTACACAGATTTTCCTATATATTGGCAAAATATTGCAAATTTGCTCACTATGTTTGAAGATATTGTGAGAAAAAAAAAACTAAAGAAAATATTTTCAACTCCAAGGCTAAAAAAAACATTTTATGTACTTAATATAAATTGTGTCCTTTTATTTTGTATACAAAAGCATTTGCTGGCTGGCTTGCTTGTTACGTTTATTTATTTTTCCAACTTTTTTTTTTCTTTACCTTACAATTTTTTTTTTTTATATATTTGGTCCTCTCTTTTTCTTTACAGAAAGGTGATATAATCGACGTGTTGTCAATGAACGCTTCTGGCATTTGGAAGGGTCGTTGTCATGGCCGTTTAGGTCATTTTAAGTTTATCAATATTGAAGTGCTGCCAGATCAACGCTTAAAGCATTCGCATAGTAAAAATTTAGTCGGTCTATCGAGCAAAAGCTTAGGTGGTGCTCACACTACTGCCGGACGTCATCTCAATCATAATAATGGACCTCATTCTGTTGAGGATTTATTAATGCGTATTGGCTTAAAAGAATACACATCCGTATTTGTTTTAAATGGGTAAGTTAATGAGTTTTTTCCACTCTAGAGTAAAATTACTCTGTCCACATACTCGTCGTGTATTGATTTAACAGCAATTTGTGCGAAGTGAACAAAAAAAAACACAAATCATCCCTTTTTTGTTTTTTTGTTTTATGTTTGTTAATGGTTATATTCATTAATCTTATTTCGTTGTTGATGTGTGTGTCTGAGTTTTTGTGTTGTTTTCATTTGCAGCTACGAAGACCTGGAACTTTTTAAAGAGCTTGAACCTGCTGATTTGGATTATTTGGGTATTGTTAATCCAGAACATCGTGCCAAATTGTTAACAGCTGTGCAGCTTTTACATGATATGGATTGCAGTAAGTTTTAAATGTTTTCCTTTTTTTTCTATCTAGTTTTCTATTATTTCTCATTAGGGATGTGTTAAAATAAATAATGAATGGAATATGTTGTTGTTTAAGTATTAATGTTTAGGCATTAGTAAGTAGTTGAACTTAAAGCTGTAACGAGCTTTTGAGGACATTTAGTAAAAAAAATTTTATGCTAGTTATTTTAAATTTAATTAAGTAAATTAGTTTGATTATGGGCATGACATGGCATACTGACAGGTCCCCATAGTAAATAATATATATAACACTTAGTAGCAAACTCAAATAACAGGGTTCTAGCGATTAATTCTGGTACTTCAAAACTGCTTAATGCTTCGAGAAACTGCAAAATTTAAATAAATCTGCACATTTGACAACGCTAAACAGTTGTAAACTTTCAAAACGCCGATACATGTATATTTCTTTTTGGTCCTCTCTATCGGAATCAGTCGTTAGAAGCTTGTTATTTTATTGTGTTGTTAAGTAATCTCTTTTTTACTTTACTTTCTCATAGATATTATCACAATTATAATTTGCTTAAAAAGCATTATTTTCAATACCATTCTCAGCTTCTAGTTTTCCTCAAACCGGTTCAGATGTTGATATTGCGGGATCAAGTTCGGAAAACGATGAGGCTCGTTTAAATAACATTAACAAGAAACATGGAGCTTCACCTTTTGGCAGAAGACATTTTCCGCGAGATTCTGGCTGCTATGAGGGATCTCCAGTGCCCACCTCTCAAACACCCACACAAACATTAGCCTCCACCGATGACTCTAATAGTCTAGATGATGTGGTTACAAAATGTTCAAGTGAAATAATGAAAAGAGTAGAAAGTGCACGACGAATGAAAGATAATCCGTTTAAAACGAGTACCGCCTTGCCACCGCGAGTGGGCAAAAAGGGTTTGCTGGGTGCAGGTGTACTCCCTGACGATACACTTGCGCGTGGTGGTGGCTTAAGTGAGAAGTCTAGCGATTCGGGCGTGAGTAGTAGCTCGTTATCTTCGGGACCCATGAAAAATAGCACTTAACATTTGCCCACCATACTCGCCCATGAATTGCTGTTGGGCGTGCCTATGTCTAGTAGTGGAGAAACTTTATGTGGTGCTATATCGCCCACAACATCGGTGGCCTCTGCTGTTATACCAGGCTGCGGTACAACAGCAAATTATTTAAGATCCTTGGCTAACGATGAAAACACCTGCAATACTTTGCCCCACATAACAAGTGGTGGTAGCATGGCTGCTGGGCAATTTAATACGTCCACTACTGGCACAGGCGTGACAAACAATTTACAATTGAATCGTAATCTGGTAATGCTGCGCAATCATTTACGTAAAAATACCAACAATACGACAGCAATTACGAATGCGGCTGCAATTGGCAGCACAAATGTCAGCACCAGCACCATCACTAACAACACCACAGATGGTAGTCGAGAGACTACAAAGGAACAATAGCCCAGTTCTACGCTAAAATTACTACAATACTACTTCAGCTTCATGAGTACGTATGTATTAAATTAATTTATAAATTATATTAAAAAAGAAATCTATAAAAAAAACATTAACATTAACATATTCAAATATCTAAATTAATATTAAATATGAACTACATAATTTAAGTCTGATTCTTCTAAATGATAAATTCTCATATTTTATTTACATTTAATTTGATTTTAAGTTTTAATTTTAATACTTAAGCTTAAAAAGAAAACGAACAAACAAATACCACTAAACAAAAGGAATCTTTAGCCTTTTTGAAAAGGCTAAATTTACTTGCATTTATCTTCTTTTAATTTTCTCAAAATCATTCTTTTATTCGGATTGATTTATTTATTATTTTATTAACTTTAAGTTTTTTTTTTTAATAACAAAACTTTTATTTCTATTCTCTTAAGACTTAATTTTGAATATAAGTAAAACAAAAATGCTGTGATTCTTTAAATAGAAACAAAAAAATAATAATCTTAAAATAAAATCAATTTTGTATAAAGTTTCGTCGTTCAGTTCAAATGTACAGTGTATAAAAAAAAAAAGAAAACAAGAAATTTATATTAGACAAACAAAGAAAAACTAATAAAGCAATGCAGAAAAATAAACGAATAATAATATTAAAAGAAAAACAGATTCAATAGAATACAATAGAAACATTTTTTAAAGTATTTTATATTGAATTATACTTTTCTCAGGTGATGGCATTTATGTAATTGTATGAAAGAAAGTTTAACAAAAAAAAAATGTTTTAAATAAAAACAAACAAAAAATAATTAAAGAAACAAACACACAACACCATTTAACAAAGAAACAAACAAACTAACAAACCCCCACCCGCGCCCTTTTATTTAAATAAAATGAAACAACATTGTATTACTTACTTAGTTAGTACATAGATGTATACTAGTTAGTTAGCCTAAAGAACACTATTTTCAAATTAATAAAATTTTTCCAAAAAAAAAAAACTTATTAAAAATAAATAAATTGTACTTTTACATAATTTATTATTTAAAATTTTTTTCTGATAAATTGTTATTTTGTGTAGGTTTAGCTATTCTGCCTGCATTTCGTTGGTGCTAATGCCAATTTCTCAGTATTTTAACTCTACTGATGGGTTGGCATTAGCACAAAGAAATGCAGGCTTTTATAGGCAACAAATAATAAATTTTCAAATAATTAATTTCTGAAACTATAGGTCCTTTTCACAATGTACGATTAAAACCTAACGTAGATCTTAACGGCAAGTTTTGTATACCGAAGTTGGCGTTAAAGTCCACGTTAAGTTTTAATCGTACATTGTGAAAAGGTTAGTAACTCTAAAAAATTTAAAGAATTTTATTATTCAAAACTATTTTGAATTAAAAAAATTTTCAAAATATATATGTACTGCATCGGTTAAATTCGCAGACCTAGTAGATCCTTGAAATATGTTTTTCAATGTCAATCACTTTTAATTTTCGAAACAATTTCCTATTATGTACACTTTAAAACACTTTTATTGAAAATTAGGTCGGTAATAGCAGGCAACACTTTACTCATTATTATCGACCTAAAATTAGACCCGCTTTCTTTTTGTTGATTTTTGAACAAAATATGTTTACTTAAACAAATAAAAAGTTAGCGGCGAAGCGGTTGGCTGCCTGCAACATCTGATAGTCTGGCGTATCTACCTATCAGCCGTAGGCATATTATACTTTTTCTACAATTTTATTCACTTGAACTACACTCTAAAACACTTTTGTTGGAAATTAGGTCGATAATAGTCGGTAGAACTTTACAGATTATTATCGACCTGAAATTACACACGCATTAATTTTCAACAAAATGTTTTTACCAAACAGAGCGATTGGCTGCGTGCAGGTTTGAACCGCGACCTCCTGACTGATAGTCTGACGTATCTACCATTCAGCCATAGCCGTATTAAACTTTATGTTACATTTTTTCCCACTTGGACTAAATAAGTTCAATTTAAAAGGTTTTTCTTTAATAAAATAACTACAAAATTGATGTAATTTTAGACAAGGAGAAATTTTCAACACAAATTTAGACAATATATGATCGTAAATTTGATGTAATATCTTAGAGTGTAAATATGTATGTTTAATTTGTGAAGTCAAATTAGGCAAATTATGTTTTTTTTATTGCAAACACCTACAAAATCGATGCAATTTTAGACAACGAGAAATTTTCAACACAAATTTAGACAATATATGATTCTAAATTTTAAGTAATGTTTTAGAGTGTATGAAGGCATATTTGCCTAGACCATCAGGTCTGCATAGTGTCTATCCGTTAAGAGGAACATTATATAACCCTGAGAATTTGAAAATGTCTTTGTCGATTTCACTCCTCTTCGAAAAAGCTGTAAAACGCATGCATGACTAAAATTGTCGCCTTTCGAAATAGTGGAATGTTTTCCATCCAGTCGGACGATGTCGAACGAACTACAATGTTAGAACTCTAAACGAAAAACAACTGACTTATGTTCCATTAACAACCGATTTCATTAGTAATAGACTTAGAGTTCGTAGCCACAAACTTACGGTATTTTCTAAATACCTATATTTCGTACAGTTACCCTCGTATACCCATATTACGCGAGGTGGGAAGTCATTTGCTCCATGTCGCCAGCAGTGTTGCCAGGAGCTGGAGGAAAAAAGAAGCCAAATCGTTGTTTGTAAAAGGTTAGAAAAAGCTAAATTACATAAAAATAAGAGCTAATACAAGGCCACATGTAGTGCAAGTAACATAGACTTCATCTTATGAAAATTGACGGATAAATATTGATTTTATTCGCTATAAAGTGAAATTACTTGGGAAGGGGTTGTCTAATTTTATTACAAGAACCACTAGAAAACTTTAAACAAAATTACCTTAAAGCCATTTGAATATTTTATATATATCTTTAATAGTTCCGGAATTATTGGGACCGCAGACCAATTTTGCATAAAAAGACATACTTTTCATCACTGCGGTCCAAATAATTCCGCAGCCATTGATGATACAAAAAAATATTGTACTGCTCAACGGTAATTTTATTTTAAGTTTTTTAGTGTTTTTTTGTAATAGAATTTGCATATGCGTTTTCAAGTTATGATGAAATCGGTAGAGCAGCCTTTTAAAAAATCCCAAATTTTAGAGAAAAAAAAAACGTATCAATAGAACTTTAAATTTTGGCTGGTTTTGTAGGTAGGGGGCCATAAGACATAAAAAAATATAGTGGTGATCAAAGGTCATGACAAAACTTTCATTTTGTTGCGTAGTGTTATGAAATAAGAAGCTACTTCAAGTAGATAATGAAAAAAGAACAAAGGTTTTAAATACAACTTATTCCATGCAATGCATGATTTTTTCTTTAAGACTCTATAACAACGTAAGCGAAAGCTATTATCAAAATGCATTAAAAAGCAGAATACGAGAAATTAGTTTTTCTTCATTTATTGCAAAAGTTTACATTAAAATGCTTTAAAAATAAGAAAACTAGAAATAAATATTTATAATGTGAAAGAAAAATTTAGCCTTTTTGAGGCTAACTGGAAAATAAAAAAAGGAGACAAAATAAAAGTCTAGATATAGTCTGGAAAAGGCTAAACTGGCAACGCTGGTCGTCAATAAGGCATGAAAAGTGGAAAATTTTACAACAATTCTCATTTAGCTAAAAATTTTAATTGTTTAAAATACTTTATGCTTTCTTAATTGTTGCTATCTTAAAAATACAGTGGCATACAGCTCGCAGTGGAGTTTAAGTTTAAAAAAGTGGTAATAAGTATAGAACTGCTGAACTACTGTATGGATTTGTCTGAAAATTTAAATGTTTCTAGAGAAGTTGTCACGTTTTTAGCACAATGTCTTGTGAAGTCTGTAGCTGCCGCCAGGTTCAAGGGGTGGAAGTTGGCTACTTTGGGTGTGAAAAACTTTCTAAAATACTGATAGATTTGTAAGATTTTAAGCACGTAAGATTTCGCTAAACAAGACAAAGTTTAAAGATATTTCACTTCGAAATTAAAATTTTTCAGTTTTTGTCTAGACTTTTTTGGTTTTTCGTTTGTAACTTGTTTACTAAACATCTAATTTTAATTTTCAATACTGTATTGAATTGCTGATAAACAGGAAACCAAAAATATGCCTTAAAAACGTGTTTTATGCGCATTAAATATACACTAAAAACTTAAAAATATGCTCCAAAACTGTAGAAAAATATGTTCTTAAATATCCTTTTTCGTTTTTAATTTATATGATATTCATTTCTGATACTACGAATTATGCACATATATTGATGGCATGCAATAATGTCCAAGAAGATAACGTCCATGGACATTATTTCCACTTCAAAAAGGATATAATGCCCATAGGAATATCGAATAGTGGCTGCGCAGAGTAAAGGTTTTCTGCCTAGCCAAAAATGCAGTCAATCTTCACTCTGCAGTACCGTCTGCATTTTTTATGGTCATTATTTTCTTTTCAACGTGGAAATAAAGTCTATTGGACACTATTTTATTAGACGATATTGCATGCCACCTATATATTCTGGTTCGTTATGGGCCAGCCTGGCCTTTCATCTATCCGAATATAAAATGTTAGGAACAAATCAGCAAAATCGCATAAATCGCTTAAATATTCCCAAACGCGACTATTTTCGTCCTGCTATTTTACTGTGAAATAAAAATAAGACAACAATCTCGACAAAATGTATGTGCTGTTTATAGAACCCCAAGGATCGAATTGAGTGAATAATTTATATGAAAAGCACTTAATTTTTCGATTGGTTTTTATACAAATTTTCTACGCAAGTCGATTGCTTGGGTTCTAGAAACAATATATTAAATTGCTCAAAAAATCTTCAAAACTAAGTGATTGTAAACTTTTAAAGCTGTGAATATACTGGGAATAAATAAGTGAAATGGGGAAAAATACATTAAAGTAAATTTAAAATCATAAAAGAAAAATTTTTTAAATGTAAAATTAAAAAATTTTCGATGTCAAAACTGATTTTTTTTTTGTAAATATGCATATTAAAATTTAAAAAACCAAAACACGCAGGAACACTGCCAAATATGCCACAAAATATAAAAAAATGCTTTACATATGCGTTTAAGTGTAAAATATGCAAAAACATGCTGTAAAGGGTAAAATATGCAAAAATGTGCACTAACAAATCGATGCTAAATTTCTTAGAAAGTTCTGAAACGTATAAATATCTTATTTGTGCTTACATACATCGCACAGGAAAAAACATGAAATTGCATATTTGCGGTTTCCCTGCTGATAAAACTCTAAGTAAGCACGCAGAACACAACTTTGAAATATCTGAATCCGTTAAGTCGCAAAAAAGGTCTTAACTCAAAAGTTTGAAATTTAACTAAAAAATCGTTAATTTAAAAAAATGCTTTCATAATTTTGTAAGAAATGTTAATTGTGTGTTTTTACAAGGTGAAAGGTCATGCGTTAAGGATGTGTAGAGCGTTTTTGTAAAGGGTAAAATATGCAAAAATGTGCACTAACAAATAGATGCCAAATTTCTAAAAAGTTCTGAAACGTATAAATATCTTATTTGTGCTTACATACATCGCACAGGAAAAACATGCAATTGCATATTTGCGGTTTCCCTGCTGATAAAACTCTATGTAAACACGCAAAACAAAACTTTGAAATATCTGAATCCGTTAAGTCGCAAAAAAGGTCTTAACTCAAAAGTTTGAAATTTAACTAAAACAATCGTTAATTTTTCAAAAAAAACGTGCTTTGATAATTTCTAAAATTTTAAACAATTTTGTAAGAAATGTTAATTGTATGTTTTTACAAGGTGAAAAGCCATGCTTTAAGGATGTGTAGAGCGTGTTTTTTTAAATTTTTGATATGTACCCTACATTTGGCGTTGGTCGAAAATCATAAATTTTCATATTAATTCTTGGGCTTATGGGCCTGTAAAAAAATTGCACAGTGTACGTAAAAATCCATGAATAGCATTTTATTTAGTAAACTGTTGCTGGTGCATAAATTTAAGACATCCAAAATTAGTAAAAAAAAATAAAAGAAATTATCTAAAAATGTAAACTGCCTCTTCCACTATGTCGAAACGAAAATAATGTGAAAGAAAACAAGCCACTCGACTACGAATCAATTTGCGTTCCACTATGTCGCAAGTTTTCATTCGCATCTACTTCCATATGTCATTTTTAATTTTTTACGTTCTAATAATGCCAGATCGCAAATTTATAGTTTATTTGGGGATTTCCTTAAAAAACACTAAAAATACTACTAAATTGTTTAGGTAAAAGTACAACTGCGCTTAACAATAAGGAAGCATATTACAAAATTGTTGCAGCTACAGAGCAAATTTATATATTTTCCAACAAAAGTGCTATTTTTTTGGTGTACCTTGGACTTTCTTTGGTGTACCTTGGACAGTAAACAAAACAAAAGCTTTCAATGTGTTAGTGGTTTTTGATGTGTAAACATCTATACGCTAGGGGGTAAAATCTTTTTCACAATACAATCACAAATTTTGAGTAAGATTAATCTTATTCGGGTAAGATTGTAATAACGCGGTGCGAGCTGTGTATGAGTGTAATCATACGGACAACAAGAAGTACAAACTTAACAGCTGCATAGAAATACTCTAACACTGGCAAAGGGAGTCTCAAGGTCAAACTCCTGCAGTAAGGTCGTACGTTTGTTGGTTAGTGCTGTGTTGCCGTGTTTTTGATTTCAGTCAGTATTTCGGCGTTGCCGCTTTTGATTTTTGTCGGGAATTTCTGGGATTTAGTGGATTTTGTTTGCAGTTTTTCGGGATTCAGACCCGGTTCGTCTCGGTTTTCGAACCCGGGTTTTTTTTTTGAAAAAACCCGGTTTTTCGGTTTCACAGAATTTGTTGCTGAACTTGGTGCGATATTTGGCTGACGGTTTATTGATTGCGTTTGTCTTTGACTGTTGGTTATTTGCGGTAATTCTAAATATTTTGTACGGGTATATTACTTTTTTACTATTTTTACTTTTTTATGTTTGTACACGCATAACTCTGTTATTAGGGAACCGATTTTTAAAATTCTTTTTTTGTTGGAAAGGGTTTGCCTGCAGTTTGCTCCCATATTTTTTTTCGAAAATCCGATGGGGGAAATTTGTTCCCCCCATGCATAACTCTGTCATTTGTAAACCGATTTTCAAAATTTTTGTTTTATTTGCAAGGGTTTGACAAAAATTGGTCCCAAAACTTTTTGTTGTAAATCGGAGGGGGAAATTTTCTCCCCCCATCAATGACTCTGTCATTAGTGAACCGATTTTCAACAGAAAAAAATATGATACATATATTTTTTTTTTATTAAAAACATGAACATTTAAAAAAATATTGTAATGAAATGAAATATTAATCTTCTCAAAAATTTTATTGGCTTTTCTGCAATAATTTTTACTACTCGCAAGCAATACAGAAATGAGTGATTTTGACATTGAGTTCGCATTACTTCGACTTAACGGAATAAAATTTTGTATGCTGCAGACTTCAAAAGACAAGATTTAAAAGCTCGACTCCTTCTTTACAATTATATTAACTTTTAAACAAATTCGTTAATTAGCTTAGAAGTTTTATATTTATAACCACTTTTTTTAAATTCACACCACAGTGCAACTTTCCACATCGTAGTTATAAAAAATATAATTTTGATTGAACTTGCATGACTACTTTTTAGAAACGTTCAACTTTCAATGTAAGATAGCGAGTTATTAAGATTGTCTTCAAACATCTTAAAATAAGTAAAAAACGTCTCAGAGTTTCACTGTTCGATTTTTTCGGCTCTAGCACCAGTACTGCCAAATCGTTCTAATAAATAAGTTTCTGAAACAGTCTATTACGAGTGTTTACAGATAATTTTGAATATTAAAAGTAAATTTGGAAATAGTGTTCTACTTAATTTTCTTTGCTTTTTTTTCTGTAAATATGTACAGTTTTTATTTTTTCTCTTACATTTGACAATGAGTTTTAAGTTCTCTTTTTATTACAGTGTTTAATTTCTAGTTGTTATAACTAACTAATTTAAGTAGAATTATTTTACGAATAGTTTGTTCTAACAAGTTCTGTAATAAAATGATAAACGATGCTATAAGAGAAAGTGAGAAATGTAGAGGAAGTCAAAGAGTGAGACCACAGTAGTAGAACATTTAACTTACATACGTCCAATTAATTTTTTATAAATAAAATTTGTCCATGATTTTTTAATTGAGCCATCTGGTGCAACACAAACATGTTTGTTATTTGCTTGAATTTTATTTTATTATTTTTGTTTTTTTCCTAATTTCTAAAATGAAATGTGATATGTTGCCGATGCAAGTTGAACGAATGTTTTATACTAAATGTTTTTTTTTATGTATCATACTTTTCCTCATTTAGTTTTTAAGAAGAGGATATTTTATTTTGCTATACGTAATTGCCTTTTATTTCATTTAGTTTATTTAGATGTTTTCGTCATTTCAATTTTGCGATTACAGTGTATGAGAAAAGTTATTGCTTGTGAACACCTTAAAGTCCCTACAGTTCGGTTACACAGTGCAACACGAAAAAATATAACCATGTACGCACATCACTACGTGATAAAAGACAAAAAATAAATACCCGTTTCTCCCAGTTTTGTCCCAAGTCATGCACTTTTTTTATGCTACCTATGGACCTGAACAGGGGAAAAAAGTTAAAAAAATCTAACTTTTTAAAGTTTTTTGCGATTTTGATCTTGAAGATGAAGTTTTTTTGATTTTATATGTCCACAATTTTTGTTCTTTATAACAGGAGCTACAACTTTGACTTCCGAACGGTTTGCAAGATATGAGCCCGAAAAAATGATCTGTTTTTTGCAAAAAATAACACCGAGGCCCCAAATCTTTGGGGGCCCATAAAAAAGTGAATGACTTGGGGCAAAACTTTTTGGTCTTTTATCACGTAGTGGTGTATATGGTTATATTTCCATGACTTAAAAAATTACACACAGTGTTATATTATGAAAATTACTCTAATATTTAAAATTTCTAGGGCGATACTGGGGGTGGCTTAGCCCCCAGAAGGTCCTAGCTACGCCAATAATAAATGCTAAAATATTGCTTAGATTTATTTGAAACTCGATATGTCAATAGATGAGGGGCTATACTTACACAATATACTTTACGAAAAATTTCAGAATATCTACTAACGACTGCACAGTGGGGTAAAACTAAACACATTGCATGTGGAAAGCCTTAAAATTCTTTCACAAATCTCAACCGTTTTTAAAAGTTTTTATAGATTTTATATTTGCAAAAAAATGATAATATACTGACTGAAACAATTATATTCTAAAAACGAGAAAAAAGTTATGGCTAAATGTGAAAAATAAATTTTTTCATTCAAATATCTCTTAAATTATGAAAGGTAAAATACTATAATGTACACTTTCTTCTTGATATATTTTTTAAGCGGAGAAAAAACATATAAAAAGTTTTAAAAATTGTTGAAGTTTGCGAAAGTTACAAGACTTTTAGCTCACTGTAGAGTCATTAGTTCATATTCTGGACATTTTCGCAAACTATTGATGTGTCGAACTTCAAATAAATCCATCCAGTATTTTAGCAGATATAAATTTTTTAACGTTTATTTTGTGAGCAGCTACAAAATTCACTGGGAATGTGTTGCATTTATAATTTTACTTTGAAATTTTGTTTAAAAATATTGTAACTTTGCCAATTCCAAACCGATTTGAATAATTTAGGGCTTATTGTAATCGTTATAAGATAAACTTTTTAGGATAAGAAAAATGTTTAGATTTTCAAGCAAAGTGTTGCAAAAGGATACACAAAATTTTAAAAATCTCTATTGTGCCAATTGACCTGCTACAATGATAACGCCATTTAAAACGTAGAGGTCGCTTTCTCATACAGAATTCTAGAATTCGACTGGTTGCTAGTCCTTGGAAACCAATCACGTGGCATGTCTTGTGACAGGTTCTCTGCCCCCTAGGGCTTTTCATGTGCAGTGTTGGTATCAATGCTTCAATATGTGAAAATAATTTTTTATTTAATTTTGTGAGTAAACCAAAACTATTTCTTTTCTGGGCTTGCATGATTAATTTTTTTGCCGTCGTAATCCTAAAAAATAAACTGTGCTACAGTTGGAACTTTTTGAATAACTTATGCTTCGTACACATTGGACATTTCTTTTGTTGTCATATTGTGGCGTCATATTTCAAATTAACAATTCAATGCGACAAAATGACAACATGCTGTCGTTTTTTTCTTGTAACTGCAATATTGTCGTATTTTATGACAATCATACACATTAGACGCGCAAACAGTTTGCCACACACCGAAGAACATCGGAAGTAGTGAACGTTGCCTCTAGTATACACTATCACGTTTGCTTGTGATGTCATAAAATAGCATAGTGTGTATGTAGTATTATTTAAGTTTGCTGAAAAATCATAATATAAATTGCTTCAGAATCTATTAAAGTTCAGAAACTTAAATATCGGTTAACAACATAAAACTTGACTTTTTCACGCACTGTATAGCAAACTTAAAAACTATTAAAAAAGAAACAACAATAACGATATTCGATAAATATTCACACCCACACAAACAAACCAATAGACCAAATAATTGTCTAGAAAAACTTTGTTTTTCTAGCAATTTTAGCGAAAACGTATGATTCCTAAATATTGATATGAATATTTCAAAATGCAATTATCTACAGTAAAATCACAGAAACCACAAAAATAAACAATAAAATAATTAAACAATAGACCAATTATTAAAATGTTGCCATGGTGTTTTTTTTTCTACAACGAATTCATTTTTGATTTTTGTTAAATTAATTTTTATCAAGCTTATCTTTTTAAGACTAAAATTTAACAAGCTGCCAATTTTTTTTTTATAAAATTTATTTAACATTTTTACTTTTATAAATGTAATTACTATTTCATTTCAAAGCTAATCCGTCAATATTTTATAAAAAGCAGAAACTTAAATAAAATTAAAAAAAGCCAAGTACGAAAAGCAATATTTTATGGGTTTAAAAATCAAATCAAAAATTAAAGGAACGATATGAAAAATATGTATTGTTGTAGATAAAAGCAATGATTTAAATATAATTTAGTAGAAATATTAAACATTTTAAACTAAAACCAATAATTATGATGAAAAAACCGAAATGTAAATAACAAATTTGTCAAATTATTATTAAATATAAATAAAAGAAAAAGAACAAAACGAAATAAACATCAACTTTAAGCCATAAATACAATCATTGAGTAATTATTACTTACTTAAGGAAACAAAGTTAGCAATAAAATTATAATCAAAATATCTTAGATTAAAACAATTTATTATGATAAATAAATAATTCTAAATGTTTTACTATGATTTGCCACTTGAACAAAAAACTGTTAGAAAGAATCAAGTTTGTAAAAAAAGACAAAACATGTAAGAGCAAATTATCCCAAGAAAATTTGTGCTTTTTCTATTCTTTTTATATTTTTGCAACTAGTACTATAGAAATTAAAACTTGCTTTTTGAAATGTTCCGATAATAAATATTATTTCAATGTATAAACTTTCTTGGTGTCATCGCACAACTTTATTAATGAAATGCTTATAAAAATTTATGGGTATACTAGACTATCAGTCTAAGGGTTGCTGGTTCGATTCCTGCAGATTTTACCACAGGGTATGTAGTTCGTGTTTGTTAAACAAAAAGCTCCTTAGCGAAAATACTATTATTTCTCTTTAAAAAGGTATTGGTCTAGTTAATAAAAAGCACAAGTTTTCTTGGAACTTTTGTTGAATAATTACAGCCAGTGAGAGTTTTTCGAAAACAACTTTAACTAATCTTAGCATAGATATAAGTATTTTCTTTAAAATCAATATAAATATGTATTAAAAATGTTCGAGAAACATTAAAATACTATTTTTTATTTGTCACTGTAAAACGATTAAATGGCAAAGAATTTTGTAATTTATTTAATTTTTATTAAAGACCTGCATATAAATATAGCAAATATTAATTGTTACATTCATAATTATCATTTTTAATTTATTTTTAAATACATATGACATAATAATAAAAACAATTAGGGAATATAAATTAAAAAAAATCAAATTTTAAATTAAGCACTTTTTAATGGTTATAAAACAACAACAAACAAAACGCTTCTTAATTTATATAAATATAATTAAAGTAGAAATTTTTAAATAAGAATAATTAACGAATTAAAAGCAATTAGAGAAAACAAATTCTACGCAAAAGCTTGTTAAAAATATCTGAAAACAAAACTATAAAAAATTAAGTTTATATTAAATGATTGAGTTATGAATTTATTTATATTAAATGTTAATTTCTTTTAAGTTTTCGATTAGTTCAGGACAATGCTTCGATCAGAAAAACACAATGTAATTCCCCTTAACGTGGTTGGCGATTTTGTGCCGAAAATCAGGCGTTTTGTACTGGATTAAAGAAAAATGTTGCTTATTTTCTGTAATCTACTACAAATCTACTACGATAAGGCCCATTGTGTTGTTGAAATGTCAATCAACTGATTTTTTTCTCTCATTTGTGTTAAATCAGTATAATTTATGCCACAAAGCAAATATATCTGGTAAGCAGGCGCGGATCCAGGGGAGGGGAAAAAGGGTTATTTCCCTCTCCAAAACGAATAAAATATACCTTATTTCTTTAAAGTTTCTAAAATAAATTTTACAATTATATAATACGTTTCATTTAAAAGTTCCCCTCCCAAAAGCTTAAGCTGGATCCGAAACTAATGGCAAGTATGTAACTGAAAAACAATATAGTGGTGTATCAAAACAATCAAATTCTTCGTACAGTGGAAACGGAAACGTGTTAAGTTACTTTACTTTATTTACTTCCAAATGAAAAAGCAGTTTATTTTCATCATTATCATTTATTTTACACACTGTATGTGGCAAAATACCAACAACGCTACTATGCATGTACACTCGTCGCGCTCGCATTAACGACTAAAGAGAGAGTATAAAAAGAAATGAAATAAAGAGTACAAACAATTGTTTGGTGAAATGAACAACAATGTTCTAAAAAATTGTCGCACGCATTGTTTCATATAAACACTAACACATTTAAAGCATGCTCTCTTTCTACACTTCTCACTTATTGAATGGAGGTTAGAGATTTATAATAAAACACGATTTGTTTACCTTTAGTTTAACGATGGTACAATTGAGTGACGTAATAAAACCAAGAGACAGGATTTTAGAACATTTTTGATCAGGCGCGGATACAAGGGGGAGGGGATATTATTGATTTCCTTTTTGGTTTAGCATTACAAAAGCGAAAGTTGAGAAATTCTCAATATATGTTGTACTAAATTATCCAATAAGACATTTTTGTGTATTCTACGAAAAAAGTAACTTTGAAGGTTTTTCAGCAAAATACTGCAGTGCAGATATTATTTGCACTCAGCGTTGCTTAGACATATGAGGACAAGAAGACTTGATTGTGCCAGATACCACACAATTTAATCACCGCACAAAAAAAAAAGGTTTAATTAATTACACTGCGTGCCGATGTAGATTTTTTTTTGTCTTTGATCGTTGATCTAACATAACTTGGGCCAAAGAGTCGAAAACTCGCACCAATCTGACAAAACGGTCATTCGATTCCTTGGACCTAAATTAGGTAAGGTCAACTAATATAACCTTTGCCCAAATTTTTGACTTACGGTGCTATTTTAAACGTGTTTTTACGTAAATCTCACTTATAACTTTATGTTAGCATGCACAATAGGGCGTCAATGAAAAGAAAAAATAACTCGTGCGGATTATTGCGGTACTTGGTATAAAATTTTAGCCAAATTGGATTAAAAATAATCTCAATTTACATTAAGCAAACTTTCATTAAGTTGTGGTAATCTGGTCCAATTTGGATAACTATAACGAGTGACCTCCAGTAAAAAATCAGATGTTGTGTAAGTTTCAACATTGAAACCAAATTTCCAAAACCAATTTTTCATTGGGTGTAGATAAAAATTTGAGCCAAATTGGGCAACTTTAAGAGGCGGGAATTTTCACAAAATTTCAACTTTGAACTCAATGGGTTATCCGATTTTGCTAAAACTTTCGCCACGTGATTTTTATACAAATGAAAAAATGTATACAGTGAAAGCTCTACTCGCGGACAGCTCCTATAAGCCGACACTGTGCGGACACTTTTACTTCACTATTATAATGAAAAACAAACAAATTACAATCTAACAAAAGGACACTCCCATGTCCGGTCGCGGACATGAAATTACCATTAATTTGGACAAAAAGCTCTCGTAAGCGGACAGTTTAGCGAAAATATAATTTTCTTTCGCTACAAATATTATATAACAATGTTTAGAAAACTGGGAAAATTTATAAGAAAAAGAGATACATTAGGAGCTTTATCGGAATTTGGTACCATAAATGTAAGCCGAAAGAAAAGCTTCTTACAATCTAATGATGCAATAGTACACCAAAAATATTTGGAATGGTTTGGTATTGCTCGCGAACAAAACATTTCGACAAGAGCCAACTTCACAGCCTTAAGGAACTAACGCCGTAGCAATGGTTTAACTAAGGATTCTTATACAAATATCATTGGTTAAGCCACTTTAGTTAACTATAGACTGTGTTAAAGTAACACCGGCACACAAGAAAACAATATTGGTTTGTACGGCCTCAAAATTGAGAGTAAATTGTGAAAAATTATTTTTATCGGGGTCTCGCAATTTTGTCTAAATATTGAGAATGTACGAGCAAAACGAAGCTTAGATTCGGATTCAGTGTGCCGAAATAAATGCAGGTGGATGGGTCTGGTTAAATGTGCATATCGCTTTTGTTTTTTTTTTGTGTGTCGAGGTTATTAAAGTAAAGTAAAAGAGATCGGCGAAAAAATTATGTACATCGTCGCTTCCAGAATTTTCTAAGGGACTTGGTACCAGTTTTCAAAGTGTTTTATGACAAGCTATGAGTGTTAAAAAGTCAAAAGTTACTCTACTCAGCAACGAACTTTCATCGTTAATGTATAACTATGTTAGTGATAGGAAATGTGGCATATCCTTGTGAATTCAGAAATATTGCAAAAAAAAAACAACTCTCTGTATTTTAGAAATCCAACCAAAAGGCTTCCGTTGTAATTAAAAGTGGCATTTTTAATAAATAATAAAACTTTTTTTGTTGCTTTATTTCACTGACACCCTAATGTACAGTTCGTGGTCAAATTTTTATTTTCCGCTCTTAAATATATGCTACTTTTGTGTGCAGATGATTGAAAACGAAAAGTATGTACATACCCTGCGGAAAATTTGGTGACAAATGATCCAAAAGTACTCGTCCTATGACTTGAGAAAATGAGACTGGTACCAAAAATAAGGAGTAGTGAATGGTGAAAACATACATATTGTGTAAATGGTCACATATTAACCATTTTCGGTCAATTTAGTTGGTACTCCGGCTAGTATTGTAGTAAACGACACTGAACAAATTCGATGCACCTGTATCTATATAATATTAATTATCTCCCTTCAATGAGACTGCCATGCCACTCAGGAGCCTGTTCCGTAACTATATTCAGATATTAACTTCAGCTTAACTGGTATTTATAACATTGAAATATAAGTTCCCTTTGGTGGAGTGGGTAGTGTACTAGCCGGTTCGAATCCTATCAAATAAATACAATTTCTACTTGGATTTGTAACATAAAAAAATAACTTAATCGATAATTACAGCTGAATTTGGAATAATATTTATATATGTATTATCTATATTATTCTACACCGATTAGGACTCCATAAGATAGTTCAGAGACAAGTTACAAGGTGCATACAAAGTATCAATTAACCCCATCCTAGGCCATCCCCATGTAAAAGTGGCTGGTCCGCTTCATAGAAAGTGTTAGAACTCGGACTGGTCCCTATCACCTGGGGATCGATCACGTGACTTGTTTTGTGTCAGTTCCATTTACCATAGGGTAGTTTGATTCCAAAGAATATTTTCGCTTTTCGCTTCCTGAAGTATTACCTTAAGAACTAAAACCCCATTCGATCGAAATGGTATTCTGGAACGTGGTCTTCCTTTTAAACTTTTTGGTTTTTTTGTCGTAAGGATTTCATTCTTATGTGATTTTATTTTTCATAAAAAGTTTTCATACCGATTCCATATTTTGCATTAGAAAAATGTATGGCTCTTCTGAAAAAATTGTTTGAAGGATATACAAGGTTATGAAAGGAAAACTTTACTGTTGCTTCGAAAATTTTGCTGTTACAAGTAAGAATTAATAAAATTTTATTTCCTTTAACGTTGTTTCCTTTAAATTTTTTTTAATAAAGCAGTACCTACAAAAGTTTTCAGATGTTTTTAACTACAGTTTTGTAAAACAAAAATAAATATTTATTAAATATTAAATGTAAAAAATGCGCAAATATTCTAAAAGTGTAAAGTTTCTTTTTTGGTTTAACTTTTGGTTTTCAATTACAATAAAACATAATCTGTTAACTTTTTTACGACCACAAATCCTTTTTTCGCTTGATACTCGTTATTTCATCACATCTTTTTTAGATTTTTTAAGGATTTAAAATGGTTATATTTAAAAATTAAATATCAGCCTTACAACGAGTATTCTAATTGAATTCGACTTCAAAAAGGACGACACTCGCAATAAAACTGATTATATCTGAAAATTCCATGTAAATCGATAAAAAGAATACTATAAGGCCGTCAAACAAAAAATTAGCTGAGTTTCATAAATTAACAGTAACAAAAACAAGCAAAAAATTGTACTTCTAAAATTCATTTAAAAAAAAAATGCAAAAATGGGAAAAAGACAACAGATGGGGAAAAATATATAAAAATTAAATTTATTCATAAAATATTTGCCTGCAAACAATAAGAATGAAAGAAGTAAAAAAAGACAAGTAAAATAATTATCATAAAATCTTTAAACAAATAAAAGAAATGCAACAAGAAAAACACCATTTATATATAATAATAATTAAATCAATAAACAAATTAATTAAAATGAATTAATAAAACAAACAATTACTTTTTAGCTCTATATGCATGTTGTTGCATCATCAGTTGTTGCATCATCATTATTATTATGATTATCTATTATTAAAATAAATCAAATAATTGAAAATAAATAATATATTAGTTGTCAAATGAAAAAAATTTAAATTTAACAAATAAATTATAAAACAGAAACAAATTTAAATTAAAGTATGCAAAAATTATAAAATAAACAAATAAAATTTACATTTTAATGAAAAGAAAACAAAAAATAAAAGAAAATGGAAAAAAATCTATAATAAAAAATACATGTCGCCAGAAAATCTGTAAATTTCATTAAAGAATAATTGTGTGGTTAAATATAAAATGAAATGAAAAGAAAAACAAAAACTGAATTCAAAATGCACATATTGATGTCTTTTGGCATTATATTCCTGGTGATTTGTGATTTGTTTGATGCCTAAAATCCGGGATTCACAATTTCCATTTACATAAAAGGGTAAGTTTATTCATACTGAAATATATTCAGAATTTTTATATTGAAAATTATTTAAGTTCATTGCTGCAGAGTAGTACTGTATTTACGAGTGTAGGGAAGTTCATAATCATATACATATGTAGCAAGAGTCGATATATATATATATATATATATATATATATATATATATATATATATATATATATATATATATATATATATATATATATATATATATATATATATATATATATATATATATATATATATATATATATATATATATATATATATATATATATATATATATATATATATATATATATATATATATATATATATATATATATATATATATATATATATATATATATATATATATATATATATATATATATATATATATATATATATATATATATATATATATATATAT
Source organism: Panzeria rudis (assembly GCA_956483635.1). Taxonomy (NCBI): domain Eukaryota; kingdom Metazoa; phylum Arthropoda; class Insecta; order Diptera; family Tachinidae; genus Panzeria; species Panzeria rudis. Next base: position 195,070,423 of record OY101447.1, read on the forward strand.
ATATGTAAAGATGGACTTTAATGCCAACCAAATAAAACCTTTTATTTCCTTTTATAAGTTCTATAAGTTCACGTTTTATTTATTTGATATAGGAAATATGGTAGGTGAAATAATTTTAACGATTAGGTATTTAAATTAATATAGCTTTAAGTAAATAGTTTTAAGTATTTAAATTAAGATAGTTTTAATTAAACAACTTTAATATTTGAATTAACAATTTAAAGGCAACTTTCTACTGAACAACTTCAGGCAACTTTTAACAACTTTTAGAAAAAGCAACTTTAATTGTTTACGACTTTATTCGACTGATCTTCTTTAACTACTGCTTCTCTTATTCAAACTTCAACTTCAATATACCGATGTGTGGTATATGCAGCAACTCAGCGACATTAACCCTCTTAGCACCTTTACACTCGGCCATCCTGTTAATCATCGGTCTCCGATGATAATATCTCTTCTTCGGTAGTTCTCCATGGCTTCATGAAGTCACAGCTTGTTGATGTGTTGCTTGGACCTTCAAATTCCGCGGTTTTAGAAACATCGTATCGTCCATTGCGCTTCACCTTCACTACTTTATACGGACCCAAATACTCGTTTGCCAATTTCTTGCCTGCTACAAATTGAGTTCGTTTGATAGCGACAAGGTCACCAGGTGCATATTCAACATGACTTTTACGATTTTTGTCGTACTGCTTTTTGTAGATTTCTTGAGCTTTCAGGATTTGTTGTTTAGCCTCATTTCGCAACAGCTGACGATCCATATCGAACTGATTGATGAGTTCATCTTGGAGTATTTCAAGAATTTTGTCTTCTGCCATAGTCTTCATTTTGGTACCGAACATAATTTCAAACGGTGTACACTTTGTTGAATTGTGAATGCAAGAATTTAATGATTTTTGCACCTGCCCAACATATTTGTACCATTTGGATGAATCTTCATGCGACAACTTTGAGATAACAGACAATATACATCGATTCACCTGTTGTGGTTAAAATATGTTCAATTGTATTCTGCTCACAAAAATCTTTAAAATTTTGCGAAGTGAAGGCTGATCCTTTATCACTAATGATACGACTCGGATTGCCAAACGTGTTAGACCATATCGAAAGATTTTTTACAACTTCGTCGGTATTCGTTGTCTTTGTGGTGAACAGCCAAACAAATTTCGAAAAACCGTCAACTACAGCCAGAATGTATTTGTATTGTTTACACGTTGAATCCATTGGCCCCAAGTGGTCAATGTGTATAGTCTGCAACGGAAAATCACCTTTATCAATACATTGCAACATGCCTTCCTTCTTACTGAGCTTTTTGTTATGTATTATGCATCTTACACAGTTTTGTACAATCTGTAAAACCTTTTTCTCAAGATGTGGTATAAAAAATTGCTGTTGTACTGAATGCATAGTTTTTGCGACAGAAAAGTGGCCATTATCATGACAACTTCGTATTATTTCGACTTCCATTGCTTTTGGAACAAGGAGCAAATCGTTTCCATTTACTGCCTTATAAACTAAACCACCTTTGACTTTAAAATCTTCATAATCATGCAACTGAAGTATTGACGATATTGCTTTAATATAATCATCAGTTTGCTGCATACGTTTAATACGGGCTGTTATTTCTGAGGAGATCACCATCACGTTAACTGGGTATCTGCTTAAGCAATCTACGTGCTTCATTCTGCTTCCGGATCGATGTTCAACAGTGTACGAAAAATCTTGCAGGTACATGACCCACTGCGCAACGTCTCTTGGGATGTCTTTTTTGGATGTTGTCTGCTTGAACGCCGAACAATCGGTGATTAATTTAAATTCAATGCCTAACAGATAGTGTCGAAACTTTTTGAATGCAAGGTAGGCTGCTTTTACCTCCATGATGTAACTGTGCAGTTTACTTTCTTGTGGTGAAGCTCTTTTGCTCCAATAAAAAACAGGGTGTAGTTTTCCATTAAAAACTTGTAAAAGAGTTGCACCGAAACCTTCTTTAGATGCATCTGTGTGAAGTTCTGTTTCGGCATTTCTGTTGTAAATTTTCAAAACTGGTTCGCTAGTGATGACTGTCTTCAACTGCTCGATTGCTGTTAATTCTTTAGTGGTTATGTGAAATCGTACATCTTTTTTTAACAAGTCAGTTAAAGGTTTTGCTATATGGGCATAGCCATGCACAAACTTTCTAAAATAACCAGTCAAGCCAAGGAAAGCTTGCACGTCCTTGATACTCTTCGGTATTGGAAACTTTCCTACAGCTTTTGTTTTTGTTTTGCCTGGTAAAACGCTGCCTTTTTCAATAATGTGGCCCAAAAACTCGATTTTGGTTTTTATAAAAGAACATTTTGACCATTTAAACTTTAAATCAAACCTAGCGGCTGTATTTAAGACGAGCTTTAGTTTGTCTAAACATTCTTCAACTGTTTCGCCATATATAATAATATCGTCTATATAAAGCTCCATGACGTCTGAGTTAATAAGTTTTTGAAAAATATAACTTACATACCTGATGAAATTTGCTGGCGAGTTGCCAGCAAATTTCATTCGTTGTAGGTATTATAGCATTTTCCACTGTGATCTTTTCGGCTAATTCAGAGCCGGTTGAGCCCCCAAATGTAAAGATGGACTTTAATGCCAACCAAATAAAACCTTTTATTTCCTTTTATAAGTTCTATAAGTTCACGTTTTATTTATTTGATATAGGAAATATGGTAGGTGAAATAATTTTAACGATTAGGTATTTAAATTAATATAGCTTTAAGTAAATAGTTTTAAGTATTTAAATTAAGATAGTTTTAATTAAACAACTTTAATATTTGAATTAACAATTTAAAGGCAACTTTCTACTGAACAACTTCAGGCAACTTTTAACAACTTTTAGAAAAAGCAACTTTAATTGTTTACGACTTTATTCGACTGATCTTCTTTAACTACTGCTTCTCTTATTCAAACTTCAACTTCAATATACCGATGTGTGGTATATTCAGCAACTCAGCGACATTAACCCTCTTAGCACCTTTACATATATATATATATATATATATATATATATATATATATATATATATATATATATATATATATATATATATATATATATATATATATATATATATATATATATATATATATATATATATATATATATATATATATATATATGCCAAAGCAGCTTAAACAGCCCAGCAAACGAAAACATTCGAAAATAATATCGTATTCGAATGGTGTGTAAAAATTTCTCAAGCGAAAATTTCTCGGTGTAAAAATTTCTCGAGAACGGCTATCGAAGTCGGAAAGAGAAACCCACTTGACTTGAAATTCGATGTAAATGAATGTTCGCTAAAGCGAAGAAATTTCGAAACAAAACTTTTCGATATTTCTTCGCGAGTCTAAAAAAATTACGATACCCTAGTGGAGGTGCGTTAGTCTGGTGAGTTTATCGCATCTGGCTTCGGGCTCCCAATTTTGTCCCTTGTTACCAATAGGCTGGCATGATATTTTTTTATGGTTACTGGACAATCGAGATGGGAGCACAGCCGATCATCTGTCAACACTTCATGCAGTGTTATGCAGCTGCTACAGAGTTGTGAATTTTAGTCGAACTGTATTAGAAATATTATACATTCCAAAAGTAAGAATTTGTAAAGCAGTGCACAGTGGGGACTTTTGCAAAATAAATGGTGATAAATCTAAAACTTCTAAACTACACAGAAAAAATGATCATCAAAAAATTTTCAAACAAACATTTGTCTAAAAATAAATTTCGTTTTCAGTAAATGCTCTTTACATAATCAATGAATTGTTTGTTTGACTTTTATTTAGGACGCAAACAACAAGAAAAATATAGACAAATAACAACAACAGCAATGATATCAAAAGTAATGCGATTGTACTGGAGATTGTTACTTTAGACTTTTGAGTGAATAAATTCGTTAATGTAACGACATTCTCATTAATTTTTTTTAGAGTCTTTAGATAAACACTCAGACTTCAACATATTTAACAAAGTGAAATTTCATAAATTCTTAATGGATGATGATGATGATGACCCAGACAAAAATTTTGTTTGATATATTACAAAAAACCCAGTAAATATTCTTGTTTGATTAAGTAAACTATTTTGTTTAATATTTGTTAGTATTTTTAGACTAATTCGTTTCTAAATTCAGGCAAAAATATTGTTTGATATTTTTTAGAAAATCCAGTAAATCTTTTTGTTTGCTTTAGTAAATGTTTTGTTTACAATTTGTAAATATTTTTAGACAAATTGTTTTATAGATTTAAACAATGTGTTCACTGAAAAATACATGGTTTTTTCAATGAAATTATTGAGATATTTTTGTCTATATTTACAAATTTGTTTATAGGTCCGTTCCCAGACAAAATATTTACTATTTCATTGAATTCCTTCACACAAAATGAAGTTTAGTTTTTTCTGTATGCTAATTGGATTCATCTGAAGCTTCGAACATCTATAGAGATGGAGTCAGGCTTTCTGGCTTATGCATGAGAGGAGCTACAGTTGGTTAAAGTTGACTACCTGGGACTCAAAAAAACTTCTGAGGCTTGTTGTAACGTTTTGAAATGTTATATGATTTTAATAATTTAAACCATGTTGAAATGAAGGAACTCAAATCATAGAAATCACAATTCCCTTACAACAGAAAACTTTTAATATGTGCGTGCGTATGTGTGTTGTATGATAATCGCAGTTCTTGTTAATTCAATTCCCTAACATAATTGCAAATAAAATCGAAATTTGTTCATCGAATTTAATGATTTTGGCTTATTTTATTCTAGGAAATTATAAAAATTTTAAATTTTGGCCTCCTTAATTTTTTATGAGCTTTTGAAACGAAAAAACATTTAAAATTACATGAAGAAACTAATTTTTCGCCGCTAATTTCTGAATGGTTCTGAAACAGTTGGTAATATAAAAAAATTATATGTTAATGACTTCAAGCCAATTTCATTCCGCATATTGTAAGAGTTTATTGGTTCAAATCGGGTAAATCGTTCGCGAGTTATGATGAAATATATTAGGGTGACAGCGCAATGTTATTAGTACTAAGTACTAGTGATGTTACAAATATCAATTTTTAATATTCGCGAATACGAATACGAATACGAGTATCTGAAACAATATTCGCCGAATTCGAATACGAATATTCAATCTATGTAGTTAGAGTCTGTAGTATTAAAAATACAGCTTGACAGGGTGCCCCTGTGGCTGTTGCCTGATAGGTCTACCGTATGTCATATTTTTTTTGCAATCAGACCAGTTATCAACTTACTCCATAGTTCCAAAACTCAACCCAACGTAAGCCTAACCACATGACGAATAGTGTTAAAGAGTAGTTATGTTACGAATATCAATTTTTAATATTCGCGAATACGAATATCTGAAACAATATTCGCCGAATTCGAATACGAATACGAATATTCAATCTTCAAATTTAATTGATAAAAATCTACCCTTTGCGTCAATAACAATAAATTGAGAACAAACTGTCACAATACTATAGGTATTTAACATTATTATGATATTTCGATGACGGAATTTGAAATGATTAACTTAGCACCTGAATGCCACTTTTTTAAATTTTTGGTGGAAAGTAAATAAGGAAAATACGAGCTTCTTTTACCTATTTCCAGGCTATATTTAGTGACGCCAGCACCGAGTGTTCCGAGCGGGCGAATGTTAGTGGTGCGGTGCTTATTTACACACCGCGCAATAGGCTTGATGGAGAAAAGACTTCAAAACTTTTATTTTTGAAGTTCAACATTCCTCTTTTGAGCTTTGAGTATTACTTTAACATGATTAATAAATTAATTTAACAGAACTTTACTTTTTAAATGCCATGTCGTTGTGAAATATATTTTGTTTCTTTTTTCTTTACTAATAGAAGATTATTGCTTTGCGTTATAGTCAAATTTTTTTCGTAAAAATTAATATATTTGTTTAATTTTCAGTATTTTTAATGTATTATTTTTTGGAACGTATTCACAAAATATTCGTGAAATATTCGCTTGAATTTGGCGAATGGATTACCTTTTGCGATATGTAATTAAAGAGCGAAAATAATGAAGATACTATTTTTGAAAAAAAAAACATTATTTTTTTAGGTCAATTTCAAAATTTTGAATTTTTAGCCATTTTCCGACTTCAAGAATGCAGATATTAAAAAAATTTATATCCAATTTTACTAACAATTTTGTCCAAAATCGAATGCTGACTTTTAATTTAAAATGCAACTGTAAACTAAGAAGTTGTAAGAGAAATACTAAAAACTGTCAAGACAATAAAAAAATCATTTTTCTTTAAAGTCAAATATCTTCTAAACTGTGAGAGATAACGGAAAGACATTAACTCAACGCGCTTAAAGTTTTCTAAATCGGATAAAATTTAAAAAGTTACAATCTTCAGCAATTTTTTTGAGTCCCAGGTAGTCATCTTAGGCCTACTGTAATTCCTATCGTGCTTAAGCTAGAAGACCACCGAGACACGCGTTGTAAGACCTGACTCCTCCTATATAGATGATCGAAGTTTCAGATAAGTCCAATCAGCAGTTTAGAAGTTCCAGATATATTACCATTTATTTTGCTAAATTCCTCACTGTGCAGTGTTATTAAAATAGTTGTGGACTAAAAACCATATAGTTGTACTAAAATTCATAACTTACTTTTATTCGTCACTTCTGCACATTATCTGATTTTAGTATCTATAGTAATTCTCTTTTATTTCTTCAGAGTTTTTGGATAAATGTGTGTATGTTTTTAATCTTAAAATATGTGTGTTCACATATGCTAACATAAGCAGCAGACAAATGCATGGCATAAGAACACTTAAAATTTGTTGGTTCTTCGCACTAATTTTCATTCCGTAAATTTCTAATTATAACTCTGGCGTTAATACAACAGGTTGTAAAAAGTATCAGAAAAATGTAACGTTTTCTGATGTTTTGACAGATATTCTTCCAAAATTATTTTGATATATCCAAAATTCCTGCAAAGTTTCTCTAGAAATTTTTTCAGAATTTGTACAGAACTTTCTCTTACAAAGTTTTCAGAATGTTTTCTTCGGGTACGTTTATTTTTGTATTTATTTATTTGTTTTTTCTACTGACATATAACATGTCTATATAGTTAATTTTAAATAATAAATAAAGCTTTAAAGCAAAGATATCTGATAAGGTCAAATCAGTTCGAAGTTTATTATAATTATTTCATTTTGCTGCTGACTCTACTAACATGTATTTCTAAATTCAAGTACTTTATCTTTCTTAAAGGTATAATCATTCTAACTTTCTAAATTATTCTTTAAATTAGCAAAAAGTAAAAGCTGAACTCCTAATGTACATTTGAGCACGTACTGTGGCGGTTTCTATACACACGCACGCACATACTTACAAATCCAAACACCGTAATGCACATGTACACTAATGCAAACCCCTGAGACATCATAAAACTCATCGTTATTATTAAATTTATTTATATATTTTTTTAATTAAAAACTTTCTTTTTTAACTATGCCAATAAAAAAGCAGGAAAGAAATCCTTTAAGAAAACATCCAAACTCACTTTGCACGAGTAGATTATTCTTGAAAGAGCAGAAACAACTTGATTAGGGTTAAAACTATATAAAATTTAATACATTTTATGTAGCGCTATAAATTTCCCCATTAAATTATCTCTTTATAATCTTTTGCCATCTAACCCAAACAGTTAAACCCTCTGCCCTCTGAACGAATTTTGCGTATACATATTTGTATGGAACAGTAAGTGTAAGTGCATGTGAGTTTGTGTGTCTTCTAAACATTTTAATGAAAAATTATAACAATAAACTTTACTCACACATACGCAAATACGAGCTTACAACTTAACTCGTTTTACTGAAATATATACTTTGAAATTATTGTAGATTGCTTATTTGAGTGCATGAGTATTTCGAAACATGTATGTAGCATGTATATATCAGAGAAATGTATGAGTTGATTCACTTTCGCTCTCCACTCACATTTACAAAGCTGTTGTTATGTTCTTTAACATCGATATGTGCTAATGATATTACTTGCAGTGTTAACTCTCTTACAACTGACTCTCATTAGCTCACTCTTGTTTTTTAAGTGCTGTTAGCAAAATTAAGTAAAATATTGTTACTGTTGTTTGATTGGTTTGTATAGTAATGAAATAACTCACAAAAGCATGTTGACGTACGTATGTAAGTATATGATCTTACACATTTTTAAAATTATTGTAAAAAGATATTTAAAAGTGTTTTTTTTTAGAAAACTTAACATAATAAATGTGGAAAATGGAGTTTATCGTGTATATGGGATGTTTTTTGTCATATTGGAAAAGACGATGGTAGTGTTAAGTTTTTTAAGAAGCATTCAAAACAATCATACTGATTCATTGCTTTTGTAAATCAAGCAGTGACAGGAATTTATTAACAACAGTCTCGATGATATGAATCAAGCATTAGAATCATTCATTTTTTAATTTTAGGTGCTAGGTCAATATTCATTTTAGAAAATGCTAAATTATGCCGTTTGATTCATATTCACGCAGAACTCTGGTATATATGTATGATGTATTAGACTGGTCCTCTCAATATTGATGGATTTATTTTATGAACCAGGCAAATCGTATAAAATTCTTATCTGCTCAAATGGCGAAATCTCACTTGTCCACGATATTAAAATTTTTAAATTTTGGACGACTCTCATATTACAGGTACATAACATACATACATACATACATAAATACATACGCACATACATACACACATACATACATAAATACATGCGCACATACATACATACATATATGTATGTACATTAGGGTGGGGAGTGAGAATTTTTTTGCGCATTTCAACTTCGAATAGCTTCGAATATATTTGCGAGCACCAATTGTGTGTGCGAAGTATCAACGAATCGGATAAATAGAAGTAGTTAAAATATATATTAACTTTTCGTCGGCGTGGCACTGCCCACTTTTCTAACCACAATGTTGTACTGTAACGATAACTAAATGCGTATGCAAGGTTTCATAAGAATCTGCTAAGTAGAAGTAGTTAAAATGCTTATTTACTTTACATGGGTGTGGCACTGACCACTTTTCTAAACATAATGTTGTATTGTAACGATAACTAAAGGTGTAGGCAAAGTTTCATAAGAATCGGTTTAGTAGAAGTTGTTGAAAAATAATATTTGCTTTGCATAGGCGTGGCACAGCCCACTTTTATGATCCTGATGTATTATTTAAACAGAAGCTTAATGTGTGTGTAAAGTTTCATAAGAATCTGTTGAGTAGAAATAGTAGAAAACGAATGTGTATTTACTTTGTAAGGGTGTGACTCCGGCCAAATTTAAGGGTGTGAAACGGGACCAATCTGGAAGTAGATCCTTTTGTATAGAGAACAAAAATCCGAAATTGTTTCATAAATGGCAGAGTTTTAGGGGAAGATACACACATAAAAAACAAAGTACATGAAGAATTGATAAAATTTCTCCTTTTTTTTGAAGTTGGTTAAAAATAAAAATATTTTCAACAAAGTTGCTTATCAAATATAGAAAAAATCTTTATCACAGAAAATTCAAAACTTTTTTTAAGTAAATCAACACATAGAACAATATACCAAAAGCTTTATCACAGGAAAATCAAAAATATTGTTCTGTGCGTTTAACACACCACACAGTGGCATCGTTTTATACATTTTGCGGCAAATAGAATAGAAATAATTATCGTAGAGCGATAAGATTACGCACATTTGCTAAAATTGGCTAGTCTTCCAAAAAAAGATTATACACATTCAGCTACATTCATAAAAAAATTCTTATTTTAGGTTTAAGGCTCATAATTGTTATCGAACAGTTTCACGCTAAAAACTGTTTAATATAAAATTGTATTCATAAACACTACAATAGATATTGTGTGTTTTAAGGAATTTTAGGTTTCGATACTGGCAATACCACCATGTTTTGTAGTTAGTGTTGTTAAAGGATTTGTAACTGTTCAAAATTGTGTTTGAAGTCTACTGACGATTTGGTAAAGCACCAATGAAATGCTGCATATAGACAATGCTTAAACACCAGGAAGTAAATTTCATTTAAAATAAAATTATGACAATATGTCAAATAAATTTCATAAGGACCAAATTATGTTTGTTTTATGTTTTCTTCTTTAATAATGATAAACAATTAAATAAAATATTTTCATATTCGTAGGTAAATGCATATTTTTGCCCATATTTTTAATTTTTAGATGCATTTATTAAGCGCTTAAAATCAATTTGTAGTTGCATGAAAGTCCGAGCCCTGTTAATAAGTTGTGACATAAGAACAATTAAGTGCCGCAATTTAATTGGCAAAAATATTATTTCCATACAACAGTTACCGCTGTTGCATTTGATATTGTATAGAAATCGGCCCTTTTGTCAATTAATTTATATCGCTTAATATTTAACAATACCAAAATTTGTGCATTGAACAAATTCTTACAGTCAGGGCATAGTGACAGATTTTGATATTTTAGGAGGATTTCATTAAAAAATAACAGTCTAAGTGATTTTTAAAGTAGAACCTTTTAAGCTAGATTGGAAGCAATATTTATTTCCGGCATATAATCATAATTATACACCCAAAATAATATATTGGTAAATCTAACCAATTTTATAGGTTAGAATTGCACTAACACATAAAATACAGTAAGATCAGCAAATGGAATTGTAGTTGATAGTGTGCTAAACTACCAACCGGAAGGTCGCAGGTTCGATGCTGGCCAAGGCTTAAGTAGTATGTTTCTTTAAAAATTTTTTTTATTTGTTTGTCATTTGTTGGTCTTGAACATAGGTTCTCATGTTTATAAACCGGACACCTTTACCATCTCAGCTAAGGCATCTTGTTAAATAACGATAGCGCAAAGTATACAAAGACATGTAGTGACTAGCTTGACTTAAATACAGTAATTTTCGTAAAAAAAACTTTTGTCGTTGTTTCTATTTTTTTTAATTTTTGTTTAATTTTAACAATAAAAATTTAATAATTTGAACTAAAAAAAATTTTAAAATTATATTAGTAATTTTAACCATCAAAAATAATTTTAGTTTCCGAACGTGGTTTTTCCCAAATTTGTATTTTACAATTTAGTAAAATGTAATATTTTGGTTTCCAAATGAAAAACTGAATAAAATGCCAACTAATGTGACTATAAAAAAGATTTTGTCCTGAAAGAACGGGTTTTGTAATCACAATATTTTTTTATCTCATATAAAAGTTTTTAAAAATGATGTTAGGGCCCTTTACATTTTATATGACGATATATGGATATTTCTAAATTAAATAGTTTTGTAATAAGATTTTCCTATGAAATAAGCGGTAGGTGGAAGAAATTTGTAATAATTTTTGGTCCCTGACTTTGAGCAGTTCCATGGCCGCCATTTTTTAATTTTAAAGAAATGCCTGTAGTCAATATTACTCGAACCGAAATAACGAATTGATTAACACTTCACCCATTGAAATCGGACAAATAGTTTAGGCGCTACGTTGAATTATACGTATATTATATAAGGAAGGGGGTGTAATGTCGCCACGCCCAACTTTATTTTTCCCAGATATGTGTTACCTTATAAGAAAAGATGGTTCCAAAAATCACCTTATTATGTGTTTAAGATACAGTATTTAGTCCCTGTAAATTATACAAATCTGACACTGTGCAGCATCTTAAATTTTTTTGTGGCCGTATATTACAGTATTTCCTTAAGTGGACTTGTCAATACTATGGTGGGGTAGAGAGATTAAATACTTTGTGGCCCAAAATAAAATAAGAGCTTTCAGTTTGTCATACCGATTTTATTAAACTAAATTTTATAAAAAAAAATAAATAGAATAGTTTTGGCATTATCTAACTGATTTTAAAAGTCATAAAGTTTTCTCTGAATAAAACACTTTCACATAACACTCCCTCTTTTTGTTGTACTATAATGACTGGAAAAAAATTTCAAAGTTTTATCTCTAAGATTTTTTTTCTTATCATTTTTCTTGAGCGTAAATCATTAATGCCCTGACGCATTTAACTTTAAATAAATATTAAATTATAAACGCATAATCACATTATTTCCTAATAAATAATAAAAAAAAAGATTATACTTTTTTCTTTTTAAATATTATTATCACAACGATTGTTTGGATTGTACATACTAGTAAGAGTTAAAATAAAATTGCCTACATTCAGATCTAGATCTCTTTGTTCTTAAATATGCTGAGTTGTGATACAATTTTAGTTTATTTGTATTTCTGCCTTTACGACTGTAAATGTGTTTTATGATCTTTAATTGATAAATTGCTTTAGTATATTATTTAAGATATTTTTTTGTTTTGTTTTTAAATTATCACTACTGTTCTTAGAAGATCTTAAAACATTAGACGGGTAATGATGGATTTTTAAATTGGGGTATTTCGTATCATAATGCCCTAAAAAAGGTAGGTTTTTAAGACACAACAAAGAAGATCACACACATAGGGTAGGAGGAGTATCTAAAATTCATAGAATAATATGCGTCTAAGAACCATAGTTTCGAATAACTAATTTTATTAGTGGAATTTTGCTGTTCCAGTCATTATTTTCAGCCTTTTGCTTAACAAAAAATTACTGTTTTCTTTTTTTTCATCTCTTGACTACTGAAAACAGTTGACTGTGCACAGACTACACTCAAAATATTCCGTACTTAAAATTAACTGCAATATAAAATAAAATAAAACTCAATTAGAAACCGGACTACTTATTTTTCATTTAAGTTTAACAAAACGTTTATTCAACTTTAAATGTTAAAAAGTTAACAGACTTACGGCCCTTTTCACAATGTACGATTAAGAGTTAACATGGACTTTAACGGCAACTTCGCCATACAAAACTCGCCGTTAAAGTCCACGTTAATTCTTAATCATAAATTCTGAAAAGGGGCGTTAAAACCATACAAAATTAATGCTGCCTTAGTTGTTTGGACCAATTTTACTGTCAATAGAACTAATAGCAGCTTCCGTGAAAATAAAAACAGGTTTCCTTGTTTCTGCTTTTTTCACTTTTAAATAATCAACCCCAAGTTCCATAAAAATAACAGATTTTTGCTCTATTTTTAAATATTAAGAGGCGTATTATTTCATATCTTTAATTATAATTATATAATTATAATAATAATTATATAATTATAATAATAATGATAATGATGATGATTATTATTATTATTATTATTATTATTATTATTATTATTATTATTATTATTATTATTATTATTATTATTATTATTATTATTGTTATTACTATTACTATTATTATTATTATTATTATTATTATTATTATTATTATTATTATTATTATTATTATACGGAATAAATGGGGGCCCTAGACGTAGGTAACAAAAGATGAAGTGTAAACACGTACACACACAAAAGGGGATCTTGGAAGTATTGCGAAAGGGGTCTCCAGGCGGACAACACATCCCCAGCGCGAGTAAGGTGGGTTTTTAGCCGGTAACCAAATGTAAGGACCCCGGCATACGGCATGGATGACGAACATGGAGTAGTTTTGAGACTACTCCGATGTAGTGCAAAATTATGTTATATGGTCCAGCCTTAGGACATCGAAATATTAAATTGACCATATTTTCTCCATACATTTGGGTTATCTTTGGACTAGTCGTAGTCCTCTATGGAGTATACATAAAACGTTCAACTGATCCAAGAATTAAAGAAGTCTGATTACGATAAAAAGTTGCTCGAATTTGACGAAGTGATACAGTAAAATTTTCACCATTTTGATAGTAAATTTTCATAATTAAAATTCGTTGCTCAATAGTGTAGCGCTGCATGGGTAAAATTTCCCAAATTGTTTTTCTAAATAAATGTCAAAGGATGACCGCTCAATTCTTAACTTTTCATCATTTGACAGCCTATTTACTTCCTAACCTCTAATTTGCCCACTCTATATGTATATCGAAAATATTATTTGGGATGACAAAAAAGAATTATTGTCAGAATTTGAGCCCTTAATATTTATATTAAGTGGTCTATCATCTCAATTTTGGATATTTTTTTATGAAGAGTAGTTATTGAAGGATTTCATGTATGCAACGTAATTGGTCATTGTGTTAATGGAAAGAATCATTAATATAATGAAGAACATTTAATGAAACCGTTTCCTGAATGAATATACGAATGACTTTCCTATCACTGTACTTTTTGAAGAGTTATTTATGCAAAAAAAGAAATATATAAAAATAGTTACATTAGGACCTCATAACGTTACTACGATGACATTAATTATGAAATGTCCCATATTCAAGATTATAAAAAATAAATTATATTGCACTATCATTATGATAAAACAATGTTAATTTGTTTTTACTTATGTTCATCTCTCTATTTTTTTGTACTCTCTCCCTCCACCACTACCACTCTATGTCACACTCTCTCTCTCTCTCTCTGTATCTCTCATCGTACGTGTGATAAGAATTTTATTTTGTATTTAATTTAGTTTGATCTCGGGATTTGAGTCGTAAGTTAGCAGTACTAGCGAAACGCCGTTGACAAATAAAGATTAAGTTTGTGTTAATCTAAATATAAATCAAATGATCTACAAAAATATGTTTAATCATAACAATATCACTACAACACAAACTTGAAACTTTTGAATGTGTCTGACTTTAGACTGTGAAATTATAATTCGCAACATAAAACATAATAGAACTGCATAAATAACATTTTTACATTACATCAGATTTGCTATTAATATGCATTTATTATTTTTGCGTGGTTTACCACTTTTTTAATTCTTTACTACCTATACATATTTTTCAAATCTTGACGTTAAATTAATAAAATCTTTTTACACAATCGATAGTCGATACAAATGTACCTTTCTTTTGTATATAATAATGTTGGAATAGGTTTTTGTATAACTAAATAATATTGTAAGAAAATGCAGAAAGTACGGTTTTCATTTTTATTGCTGTGAATTTTTAATGAAAATTTTTTTTATCAAATTCAATGACACGCGTAAATTAGTCATTCCAATAACCATAGTGTTGTAAAAAAATTTAAAATCGAATAAAGGGTTCCAGAAATATAAAGAAAAGAACTTGATATTCCATATAATTTGCTACATGTTTAAAATTGTACTACAAATTAATACGTTCACATAAAAAAAATGTTTTTAAAACAAATTGGCTTAAAATTTTTCTGGGCTTAAATAAATATTGTAGCAAAAACTAGATTTACGCGCTTAAAGTTCGCTTTATGACTATAAAGTGTCTGTAAATTATAATATAATAAACTTATTTACATATTGTTTAAAGTTCTCGTTCTACAAAATAAACAGTGCTACCGATGTTAAAAAAACAAAATCATCTCTCTAAGTGCCAGCAACATTTAAATTGGGTATATTTTGGTTTTTTTTCTATTTTAACTTAGAAAAAACATTTATCGCGGTAGAAAGTACCCTAAGTGTAAAGCAGGACTCTAAAGTGCTTCCATACCAAATTTCATGGAAACCCGTACAGTGGTTTTTGCGTAAATCGTGTTCGGACAGACAAACAGACTTACAAAAATTCCAAAAGATAGTGATCGATGTAGAGCATCGATTACTGTTTACGCGCGCCACCATAAAAAATTTTTCAAAAATATTTCATGTACAGACACGCCCATTTTACAATTTTATTATAACGTATAGATATAGATTTCACTTTTGCATGATGGCAAATTTTAGTAAAGTTAACTATATATAAGATGTGTAAAAAATAATGGTATTTTGACTTGACGTTATACAAATATGACCATAACTTTTTTGGGTGTCGTTAGGATGGGAAAGGCTAAAGTTTATACTCTAAATATTTCTGGATCTTTTAGAAGGATTTCCAAATTTTACAAAAATATATTCAGTAGTATGGCTATTGTAAGCGTGATATTGAAATGGTTAAAAAAGTATGTTTGTGTTAAATTAGTAAGGATATAGCTAAAAAGGACTTTTTTGAATTCCTTACAGTATCACTTAGTTATCCTGAAACAAATTCCAGCAAAATTATACTCAAAAGAAAGGTGGCTTAAGAGTTCCAGTTCTTGAAAATATAGGTAAAATGCAAAAAGGTGGCATAGATGACGTAAGAATTAAAAGTGTATTTGCTGCTAACTGTGACGTGATGCAAAAATTTTATTTATACAGTTTTACTATCTCTATGTTGGTGAGTAATAATTTCATAGGCTAAAGCCAAATATTTTTTGACTTTTGTGTAGTGTAATTAAAAACATTAAAATATAACACAAGAAAAATAATACTCGTACATTATTTATATATTTTGATCATTTTGATTATGGTGTGTGTGTGTGTACGAATATACCTTGCAGTTAATATTGGACTACGTGGTACTTTTTAACTGAAATGGAATAGTTACAACATGGTCCTATATTACGCAGTCATGTATCATGTCATTAGCAAACAAAAGTTTGTAGTTTAAAGATAATTGTTCGTTTTTTGCCGATTGCCAATAGTATATGCAATCGTTAAAGCACGAACACTTAAGTTCTCCAAGAAGTGGTGACTAGGGTGGGCAAAAATATCGATATTTTCTTAAAAATATATCGATATATATCGTCGATATTTTTAATTTCGGTATATCGATATACCGATATTTTTTCCAAATATATCGACAGTATCAAATTCGATATTTTTTTAGCTTGGGTTTTATTTGTCGTGCAATTTTTAAAAACATTTCGGCACAGTCTTCATCAAATAGAACATTACTAACAAAATCTTTTGTTTTATTTATAATAACTTGTCTATTCGAAAAATTATCATTCTTTGAGTGTAATTTTGTTGATGTATGTTTCATGAAATATTGATGGAGCAGTAAGGATCTTGGAAATTAACTCTTTCCAGCTTAATTATTTATAAGTGTATTAATTGATGAATGGGTTTGGATATCAATTAATAATAAATCTCTTTTATAGTGAGCGGAAGGAATGGAGAATTTTAGTAATCCGTCTCGATCTATAATTGAGATTTTATTATAATTACTCCAAAAGGTAATTATAATAACGAGTTGAGAGGGGAAAAGAAAATACAGGGGGTTCGATTCTTTTCTATAGTATTGGGTCTATTTGGGTTTCTCATCTTTTCTCATAGAATAAGTAGGTATGTAGGTATGTATTTCGATGATTAATAATTATGTAGATTTATTTGTAAGTATAGATTTAAGTAGTTTAATTTACATACAAATATTTTTGTCTTTAAATTTATATATAAAAATGGTAAGTACGTAGCTAAGTCTTCCTTATAGTTTGGCGGTGAAAATGCAAGTAAGTAGAAATGGTTAAGTTTTTACAAAAAGATGCATCGGCCTTCCTTTTAGGGAAACCCGAATACAGACGTTATTGGAACTTAACTAATATTAAGTACTAAATTAGTGTTAACAATTCATTTTATAAAACAATATTACAAAGTAGCGATTATTTCAAGTTTAGTGTAATTTAGAAATTCATTGATTTTAATTAAATTTTAGGTAATTGATACAATTGAAAATAATTTACAATATGTATATAAAATATGTATATATTTTTCAGTGAGTGTTCAAACTTGTTTGGACAATAAGAAAGGTACTTTTTGCTTTATTAAAAAAAAAATTGGGGACTACGTATGAATTATTATTGTTGAAAAATATTTATACTGCGATATATCGATATTTTTTATTCGATATATATCGATGCCGATCAATATTTTAAAATATATCGATATCGATATATATCGACATATTTTTTTCACTTGCCCATCCCTAGTGGTGACATATAATAGTTTTGAGACTACTCCAATGTAATGCAAAGCTGAGTTATTTGGTCCAGCCTTAGAACATCGTAATGTTAAATCGACCATGTTTTCTGCATACATTTGGGTTACCTTTGGACTTGTCCTAGTACTCTATGGAGTATATTTTATATGCGTGTATGAACTAGTCGCGTTATCTGCAGGATATATTTCTTAGTTATGTGCTTAATGTAATAAGTATACAGATGACGGCATAACGTCAGCTGATTATTTTTTGCACTGGTAGTTTTGTGCATAAGACACATCAAACACGTGCATTATTTTGACAAGCATTATCTAGTTTTTGTTGTAAAGTTGTATTTCTTACCCTTATGCGGCCACCTGTATACTTATTACGCCATGGTTATGTGTTTGTCTCAAGAAATACTTATTTAAATAAGTGTTAATTATAAAATAAAATTGTAATCAGTTGAGGGATTGTTTGGATGTCTGATTGTTAACATTGTTTATCATCTATCGGCACTTTTTCTGTTTTATCAATCTTTATCTTACAATCTTGAAACAAGTTTTTTTTATTAATAAGATAGTTAATTAAATTAAAGTCCGACCACCTTACAAACAATTAAATAACAACTGAAATTTGTTATAAAGCAAAACAATGATTTAATAGTACAAGTAAGTAAATTTCTAGTTTTATCTACGATTTATTTTTTATTTTCTCTGGTGCAATCTATAATGAAACAGGAAAAAATTCTCAAGTTGAATATAAGTGTAAAAAGATTAAATGAAGATAGCAAATAAAAAGCTCTGGCCTTTATTTTTAAATAGGTTGTATTATTTCCGCTGTGGTTTGTTTTAAGAAAGTTAAACACGATAACTAATCTTAACAATAAATCGTTTGAAACAAAGGAAGTTAATATATTTATTATTTGAATTTTATACATTAATTTGACATTCAAATAATTATACATATTTAACAGAAAAATTGACAATGGACTTAGTGTGTGTATTAATTATTCAACATCTTAAACATAGTAGAAGACTCTAACCAAACGTTTCTTATTACGTCACACACACTGAGTAGTAAGTAACATTCTTATATGAGTATTTCCATAAAAAAGTTCAGTTTTTGTAACCGCCATATTCATAAAAAATAATGTGTGCTGCAAGTGTACATTAAATTAAGTCTCGATTATTTGTTATGTATATGCTGGTAAGCAAATAAATAAAATAAGCAATTAGCAAGCATAGAGTTCGATATTTTCTTTCCTTTACTTAATATAGAGCTAGTTACGTTATACACAAAAATAATAGTTAGTGCGCAAAAGCCGACTTCAAGAGCCAATCGAACAGAAGACCGGGTGGCATTAAGCCAGCGGATTTGGAGCAAAATACGGAGCTTAATATGTCATGGTTAAATACGACTAGTATTAGGCTACCATCATGGACTAGGTTTTTATCATCGTCCTTGAAGGGGGAAAAACATTCCATACTCCATGTACATTTTGCGACCTATAAATCTATACTCCTTTATTCTTAAAACCCTAAAACGGATATTTAACCTTCAGGCAGAGTGACGATAACTCTAAACCTGTAAGCAGCATCGCGGCATGCCCACAATAAAAGCAAATCAGTTACACTTCACACTCTTGTTGGTTTTTTAAGATATCCATTGAGCATAAAGAATATGCATTAGTGGCCATTCCATACACAGAATGTGCCAATATGAAGCCAGAGACCTTTATAATAGACTGAATATCCGTCACAAGACTAGTTTGGAAATTGTTGACCAACAGCATCATTGTATCCACTCTAGGACTGGCTACGATCTGTAAAGTAGCAAACCGAAGTACTCTACAGGAAGATGTTTTTTCTGCTTTGCAATGGACACTCCATGATGCTTAAAACTAACATATGCTGATGATATTGCGGTTGGGGTATTCGGAAAATATCTGGATACTCTCCCAGAATCTGCGGACTTTTCAAAGAAGCATCAACAGGAGGACAACCGCAAATGGTTGCAGTGCAAATACGCAGAGAACTGATCTTCTACTATTTACAATAAGATATAAGGTCGCAACTTTGTCAGCTCCAACCCTAAATGGTATTGAACTTAGTCTGTCTGACAGTGTGAAATCTCTGAGTCATTGTACCTAAAGCTGTCTTGGCAGCGTAACAACCAGTGAAGGGCGAACAAAGTCTCTGTGGGTATATACAAACGTAGAAGTGCCCTTGGGTCATATATTCCAGGAACTACAAAAAGCTCTTCAACAAGGCTATAAGGCCCTTACATACATATGATGACACTGCGCACATCTACTCGATGATCACAAGTTGTCCCTGCGCTACTCCATCAAAAGCACTTTTACAACGGTGCAGAGTCTACCGGCTGATTTTATGGTGAACAAATTTATTATTAATTCTGCGATCAGACTCGAGGCAACTGGTACATGGACAAAGAGTACGAGAGGACATGGCAGAATATTGCGATTTCTAATTGGCATGCCAGAAAACCTTCATTACTGCTCGTCCATACCTCTGCGAGATATTTGGAGACGGCTACAAATTGGTCTTTATATTGACAAAAGGCGTCTTTGCATACCATTGCCAATAGAAGAAAGGTCTAAGTTACGTGATCAATCTAGCTTACTAAAGTCTGAAATATCAGCCAAATATTACCTGCTCGATATCGTGGTTAATATGGCCTCAATATGATTGCAGTATAAATGCAATATTAGAGGGAACACCTTTTGGACAAGTACGCACACTTGTGGCAGTAATTACAGGGCCGGCCCTATTTTATAAATGCCCATCCTAGGTAACTAAATCTACTACTGTGGAAGTTCTATTAATATGCAATCCGCTGCATAGACGTGACTTTATCTCTCTACACGTCTACTATTCAGCTAGCATAACGGGACCAACTAAGACCAAACTGTTAACCTGTATAACCTAATCTAACCTAAATGATTGTTGTTAGCTATAACAGACATAGAATGAACATTTTCTTTGATGAAAACCACAAGAATTCTCTCGTGTTCGTGTTATTCATATGAATCTGTTATTATGTTAGTAATAATAAACAAACAGTGAGCTGTTTGTTATTATTATTTGAAAGTGGGTGCCATAAGTCCATTTTTTCCGTGTTTTAGGATTTTGAATTGTAGTTAGATTAAAAATATTGGTTAGCGCTAATCAATTTGAGTTATAATTTTATTACTATTATCCTTTAAATTTGTTTATAAAGTAAAAAATATAAAAATTATTGAAAATTTGTAGTCAAAATAGATAAACGTAATTATTATTCACACTACACCTGTATATATTTTTTTCTATTTATTTTCTTTTACAAATGAAGTTTGCACTTCTATGACTTCATTAAAAATAATAAATATATAAAATAAGATAACTTAATCTTAATGTCTCATCTTTATTCTAGCTAGAAGCCACCAACTTCATAATTCCTTGGAAAGATGTTTTGCATATTAGATTTTTTTTTGTTTTCTTCTTAAATTGATTTCAAGTTTAAACAGAGTATAAAAAAACATTTGAAATGCTTAAAAATTGTACCCAAAAGATTCCATTAGAAAAATGTATTTCCATTATACATCTAAAAGGTAGGAACGTTTTTTAATTAAGTAAATATTTTTGTGTATAGGATGCCAAATTGTAACTCAGTTGTTATGTGTCTATATAAAATAATTTTTATTCAAAATTAAGGAATCTGCTAGAATATTTATAAATTTTGTATTAGTAAAGCAAAGATAAATCAAGAAACTTGGATATATTTCGGGCAAACATTTCATAACAACAGGGAAAGTCCAACAAAAAGTTTGAAAATAGTTTCAGACAAAACCTATTAACACAAGTTGTTCCTATGAAAGAAAAGATTCAAATATATTAACAAAAATGTTATAATTGAAAACAATAACAGCCGTGCTTCTGAGAGCATTTCTTGAAGAAATAGAGAAAAGTAAAAAGTGTTTCTATATGCTATAAATCTTAACGTTATAATCAGAAAGAACTAGACATGATCAATATTCGAAGGAACATAGGTAAATTAAGATTAATTTAATGTTCAACCTACACGACAGAACAGAACAATGTGGTTATCTGTGCTCATGTGTAAAATAAACAAAACTTCGAATTAAATAGAACAAATAAAAAATTCAGCAAAGAGCAACTTTGCTTCGCTCACGAAGGGTGCCGTATGAACACCGTATTTGTATCCCTTTTTTCGTTTACGCAATTTTTGGGTACTTTTGCGTTTTTTTTTTGTTTAACCATTTTTTTCGTTTTGACGAATTTTAAAGTTTTTTGCCTATTTTTTGGATTTAGCGTTTTTTTCGTTTTGAGCTTTTTTGTTTAGCGTTTTTGTATTTTGTTGATTTTTTTTTGTTTTTAGCTTTGGTGATTTTTCTATTTTTTTTTTTGTTTTTTGACGATTATTTTTGTTTTGATGGTTTTTTCGTTTTGACGAATATTTTCGGGTTGATTTTTTGCATTTCTTTAATTATTTTTTTACTCTTTAATTATTAATATTGTTCGTTTTAGGTCTCTAATTATTAGGATTCATAAGATACAGGTTAATTTCAAAATTACATTATCTGATAGAATGCCCTTTAATTTTTATTTATATATTTTTTATTTTTAAAATTCTTTAAAATTCTGCAATAGTCGTGAAAATTTCAATAGTTTGCCTCTTTCAGTTTCCAAGATAAAGACAGCTCATTGCTATAATTAAATCAGTAAAATTACATTACCTGATAGAATACCCTTTAATTGTTTTTTTTAACGTTAGTATTTATTGTTGTAGTCTTTATAGCAATTACGTTTCACAATATACATTAGAATTTCAACTTGTTACGTTGCTCGCTGTGGAACACCCTTTAAATTTTAAAATTCATAAAATTTCAGGTCTGTACTTCCTACGATTCTCGAGATAGAAGTCTGCGACAGAAAGACAAAAAACACTTTCCTTTCACTTTTGGTGTAGGGAATACTAAAAATCGAAA
Source organism: Panzeria rudis (assembly GCA_956483635.1). Taxonomy (NCBI): domain Eukaryota; kingdom Metazoa; phylum Arthropoda; class Insecta; order Diptera; family Tachinidae; genus Panzeria; species Panzeria rudis. Next base: position 195,093,240 of record OY101447.1, read on the forward strand.
AAAATGGACATGAATAATGTGATCGCAGTTATTATTTATACAAATCTTATAAAATATTTGCATGCGAGAAATGTATCATCATAAAATTTATATTAACTGCACACAATTTCCAGTGCTGCCGTTGGTTTATTTTTCTTTATGCCAATTTTTCGCATGCTCATAGATAGCCTAGACAAATTAGACATACAACCCAATTATGAATTTTCCCGGAAAGTTTTTTCTCTCCCCATTCATTTGTTTCCGGGGAAAAATCCTCCTATTCTAAAAAGACGAGGAATAAACAAATAAGGAAGAGGGAAAAATCTGGATCAGCTGTTTAGTGTTTACATTTTATTCAGCACTAACGCAAGAGTTCAATAATAGAAATTAATAAACAAAATGTATGCTTTCATTGATAATATGATTGTGTGTTAATATAAATATTTGCTTTTGCGCAAATAAAAAGTAAAATGTACAGTGTAGTCACCCAGAAGCTCTCGGAAAAACTTTATGTTGAGGTAGTGAAGCGAAAACTGGGCCGGGGCCAGATGCATTAAATTCCCAAAGATTCTGTGTAAAAAGGAAATTGCAAATTTTTTAAACCGCAACAAATCTCCTATTTACCTATTATGTGAACTTAAAAAAGAACTGCAAAATTAAGTCGTTTTAAAAATTTCTTCCGAAGGCAGAAGTAGTTCATGTTCTTGAAGTGTGGATAAAAATTCCTAAAACAAGAAAAAAATAAAGTTGTTGTCCTAAATATATGCTTATACCATTATTTCACAACGTTTTTTAGTTTAAATTTTGGCTTTGTTCCCTTCAAAATGTTTGGTGGAAAAACTCGCAAGAATTTCTCCCTCTCCCTCATGGTTAGGATACTTCCTTTTTTCCCTGGCAGTTTTTTCCCGGGAAATTGAAATTTATAATAGGAGGAAAGGGAAAAGGGAAAATTTTACCAGGGAGATTTTATTTAGAATAGAGAAACAGGGATTAGGGAAAAACTCCCGAGGAATTTTTGGTCATAATTGGGCTGATAATAAGCCCAATCGAAGGAATTAATTTTCGGAGTTTTGAAAATTGGCATCGTTGGGCCTTGGTACATATATTTAAAGATAAAATAAGGAGTCCTGGTACTTGGTGGGTGAGCTGACGGTAGGAGGGCCCCCTTAATTAAATTTTTTATCGTTTTTCTAATAGATCTGAAAATATAACTTTTATTTATTAAATTTTTATATATCAAATATTCTCCAAATTATATTTCAAAAAAGATTTATTTGTTGCGGGTTATACAATTACTATATGAATTCATTGATGCTTTAACAAATCATAAGTAGACTTCAACAATACTTTTGAAAAATTACAAACCTCTTATCTGATGCACAGGCTTTCAAAAACCACTTGAAAATCATAATAGAATAAGCGTAGTAATTTATAGTAGTATTAGTATTAGTAGCTTATACAAAATCCAAGAAACAATTTATATTCGATATGAATCTATTTTATTTGTCTACACCTTTATACAATCAGTCGCACATTGGGTGACTTGTAGCAAAAATTTCTGCATAAAGGAGTTAAAGGTGACAAAATTTCTTTTTGGAATTATAAAGCCAACAAAAACAAGAATATTTAAAAAATTGGGTTTAATTCATCCGTGATACTACTTCATAAGTTTTTATTTTTTGAAAGTTAAAATTTTCTCATAAATTTTTTTTAGTGGAATTGGGATGTGATAAATACGAAAAAAAGATAATAAATATAATTTCGGCCATTGTCCAGACAACGCACAATGGTTCAAATTTGAGAAAAAGGTAATAAATCTGTGTTTTTGAAACTTGCGATCCGATTATAAAACGGTGTATCTGAAAGTCATTGAGGATGACCTAAGCTTTAGGAATAATAAATCTTGAACCGCCCTGTTAAAACACACGACAAGCTACAAGGTGTCAAAGTTGACTACTTCGGGCATAAATTCAAACTTATTGCAAAGCTTATAAATAGACGAAGTAAGTACATTTTACTGTATTAATATGTGTTAAATATATTAAGGGATATCTGGCTTTGAATTTTAATATGTTGGTTTTTGCCTCTACTTTGTTCACGATTTCGTAAATGTCTCCGTTAGCCAAAATTAAAAAAAAAATATTTCATGACTTTTAGCAAAATACTTTATAATGTGCAGAAGAAGTTTCTAAGTTATCTCAATTCATGTAGCCGTGAAATAATTAAAGTCAAGACTTTAAAATAAAAGTGAAAAATGGCTAAGTTTTGGCAAAAATAGAGCTTAATTGTTTGACGTTTTGCTACAAAAATTCTCAGAACAAAAAACTTTATTTTTCTATATTTCAAAAGGATAGACTTAAAATTATGACTGCAGTTGATATTTTAAGTAGACTAAGGCATTAACGCTACATCCAGCATTGGATGAATACAGTGAATTTTTCTAAGAAATTCTAAATTAATCACTTAAGAAAAAACGGCCATCGAGTTTTCCGAATTTCTTTACAAATTATATTAGATATATCTAATATAGTTAATCTGGCTTTTAATTGTTACCCGGTCGCTCAAAAATGTGGCCAGGAGAGCAGATATTCTAAAATTAATCAAACTAAACTTAATTTTTTAGTGTTTATTTCTTAACTATTTATTAAAAATCATAGCAATCCTTTTATGTATAAAAAATTTAAACGATATATTAAACAAGAATCTTTTTATAAATTTTCAAATCCAAAAATAAAATATGTGAAGAAAATACGAATAGCCAATTTTTGAGTTTTGTCAATAAAATAACTTATTTACTTTACAGGAAGAACTAAATTCGTACAAAATAGTAAAGTACATTCATATATCTATGCATTGATATGTAACACATATACATATACATATAATAGATTTTCAATAATAAAAAAAATACACACAAAACAGATATCTCGGGTGCAATTTAGAAAAATTGTGTTATTTTCAAATGAATTTACAAAAAAAGCAACACGGCGTATGATCAATGTAATAGTATACTATCATATTACGTTTACACTCTTGTCCTAAAATTTGGCCTATTGCTATTTTCTTCACATATATTTTTTGGAATTAAACGTCCATAAAAAAAATTCTCGTTTAATATCTAATTGAAATTTTTAAACTTAAGAACACTGTTATGTTGTTTAATAAATAGTTAAGAATTAAAAATGAAAAAAATGTTGTTTAGTACAATTTTCCTGCTGGTAAATAATATGCATCTGAAAATTTTACTATTTTTAGAAAATCTGCTCTTCTGGTCACATTTTAAGCGGGCGGGTAACAATTAAAAGCCAGATAATTTATACTAGATATATCTAATATAATATGTAAAGAAATTTACAAAATTTCAAAGAAAAATTCACTATATTCGTCCAATGCTGAATGAACGTGCATGCTTTAAATGATTTAAAATTTAACCTGCAGTAATTTTTGAAGTCTATTTTTTGAGTGTTGTGTTTTTCTTCCGACGTGGTTTTCTTTAATTTGGAACGGTTTTCCGTCATCCCACGTCAAATTTGTGCCATCTTCAGTATTATACAGTATTCAATAGAACACTGAAGATGGCACATAGCCGAAACCGGTATGTTTACAAACCAAATTTGACGTGGGATGACAAAAAATCGTTCCAAATTCTATTTTTTGAAAAAATTTTACATTTCTTTTAGAAAAACGTCTAACAATTAAGCTCTATTTTTGCCAAAATGTAGCCATTTTTGACCCTCATTTGAAAGACTTGACTTTGTTTTTTTTCATGGCCACATGAATTGAGATAACTTAAAAATGGTTTCTTCATATTATTAAGCATTTTGCTAAAAATCATAAAATAGTAGCGGAGATATTTACGAAATCGGGAACAAAGTTGAGGCCTAAAACCAAAATTTCAAAATTCAAAGCCAAATGTCTGTAAAAATATTAACGATATAATAATGATATAAGGTGTATTTTCTTGGTCTATTTATAAATTTTATTATAAGTTTTAAATCAATAAAATCGGGTAACAAAAGCCAATAAGGCTTTTTATTCCCGAGTTAGTCAACTTGTATACCCTGTCGCTCGCCGTGTATTTCCGTAGTGTGATTCAAACTTATTTTTTCTCAAAGCTTAAGTCCTCTTTTATGTTTTTTTCCATACAATATTTTATAGTCGGGTTGCGTGCTTCAAAGATGCCGAGTTATTAACCTTTCTTAGGGTTCCGTACACCAAAAGTGTAAAGGAGCCCTAATGTTTTCGCTACGCTGTCCGTCTGTCCGTGTGCTCGTCACAGGCCTTCTTCTCGAGATCCGTAAGAGCTACGAACCTAATATATTCACAGAATATGTAAAGCTTTTGCCGCTACAGCAATAAATATATGACAGTTAAAAATTAAAGGGCGTTCTAAAGCGAGCAACGAAAAATATGGAAATACTAATGTAATATGCATTGCATACACTCTAAAACATTACTTCAAATCATATATTGTCTAAATTTGTGTTGAAAACTTCACCTTGTTTAAAATTACATGCATTTTGTAGTTATTTTATTAAAGTAAAAACGTTTCAAATTAAACATATTTATCCCAAGTGGCAAAAATGTAACATAAAGTATAGTACGGATATGGCTGAATGGTAGATACGTTAAACTAACAGTCAGGAGGTCTCGGTTCAAACCTGCACGCAGTCAATCGCTTTTTTTAGTAAAAAGATTTTTTTGAAAAATAATGCGTGTGTAATTTTAGGTTGATAATAATCTGTAAAGTGTTGCCGATTATTATCGACCTAATTTTCAACAAAAGTGTTTTAGAGTGTAGGCACTTTAAATTTTCATAATTGGTGTTAATTGGTGTAGTCAGTAGAATAGACTACACCAATCAACACTGATTCTTAAAACAATAAAATTAAAGGGTATTTTATCAGTTAATGTAATTTTACTATATAATTTAGACAATATGCTGTACCTTGGAAACCGTAAGCGGTAAGTTCTTGAACTTTTCAAAAACGCTAAAACTAAAAAATTCCAAAATTAAAAAAATGTCTAAAAGAAAAATTGCCAAAATGAAAAAAGCGCTTAAAGGAAAAAAGCACCGAAATTATAAAAGTCGCTATAACGCAAAAAATCACTAAAATATATCGCATAAAAAACGCCAAGAAACGAAAAAAGTCGTCAAAACGAGAAAAAGGACTAGCACATAAAAAATTGCTAAAACTAAAAATAGTATAAAAAACGAAAAAAAACAGCCAAAAATGGAAAAAAGCCACTAAAACGAAAAAAGCGCCATAACAAAAAAAAAAAAAAAAACGCCAAAGCTAACATAAATTTACAAAAACCAAAAACAATCGTTAAAACGAAAAAAAGTGTCAAAACAAAAAAAATCGCTAAAACTAAAAAAATCACCAAAAACCGAAAAAAGCGGCAATGTTAAAATAAATCGCTAAAACTAAATATATCGTCAAAAAGCAAAAAAAAAATCCCCGTTAAAAAATACGCCATACCCAAAAAACCAAAAAATAAAAAAGCAAAAAAAAACATCGCAAAAAATCAAAAATCGCAAAAAAAAACAAAAAAAAAAATTATAATAAAAAATCCAAAAAAATTTAAATTAAACGAAAAAATTGTCAAAATGAAGAAGGGTGAAAAATGAAAAGGGATATATATATATATATATATATATATATATATATATATATATATATATATATATATATATATATATATATATATATATATATATATATATATATATATATATATATATATATATATATATATATATATATATATATATATATATATATATATATATATATATATATATATATATATATATATATATATATATATATATATATATATATATATATATATATATATATATATATATATATATATATATATATATATATATATATATATATATATATATATATATATATATATATATATATATCCCTTTTCATTTTATATATATATATATATATATATATATATGTATTCGTATGGAACCCTTCGTGTGCGAGCACTTTCCTTAATTTATTTCAAATTGGAACCACTGTGTAACGGTACTATGTATTTTTCAGTTAATTTTTAAAGCGTACGTCAAAGTTACACGCTGGTCCTATTAACAAATCTTATATCTCGCTACTAAGCTACGCGTCGAATAGTGGTTTATTCGCTCTGATTAGATAAAAACTGACTGATTAAGAGAAGATAAAACGAGAGCAGTAGCAAAATGTGTGGCTTTTTTGTACTGATACTTTGAATAAGTATTCACGCCTTGCCATTTCATGTGTACTTCACGTTTACGAATATCTTTGTGCAGACCTCTGGTACTTATCACTCTTCAATGGATTCTTTAACCTTCTTCCATAAATTTGTAGGCATTGTAAAAAATTGTTCCTATCACTTAAACATATAAACACAACTATGTATAGAAAATTTCTAATTTATTTTATACAAATGTGTACAACTCTTACAATTGTAGGTTAACAAATATTTGTAGTTTTATAACAACTATTTAAATACTTTTAATTGTTTCATTTGCTTTAGTTTTATTAACATGTTTGTACGTTTCATTATAAATATAATGAGATAGTTAAGCAATTAGAAAATGTTCACAAGTTCTTATCTTTATTAATGTACTTGTAAAACCATTTTTTTCTACTTTTGATTTAAAATTGTTGCTACATCACTATACATTTGATTGGCTCCGGAACTCAGACACTAACCACTGGCAAAAGTATTGACAGAAAAACAAAAGTTATCAAATCGTCAAGACTACTGGACAGATAAGATTCAAACGTTGAACTGAACATATCTAAATTTTTATACAAAATTTTAACAGTTATTAAATTGACCCTGAATTTTAAGGAAAAAACGGTTTTTATTTATTATTTAACAAAAAGTGTAAGAAATCTGAAAAGTTATTAACATGCGACTTTGTAAGATACTTTAAGTTAATTTGCGTAGTATATAAATCTATACTTAGCGTATTTATTGAATAATAATTATTTATCAAAACACTAAAAAAAACAACTAATAATAGAACAGCAACAAATTATGCAAAAAGTGTAAGCAATTCCAACACGTGAGTGATAAGTTCTTTTTCTTCTTTGAAATTAAATAAAAGTAGGAATAATATACGAGTAGATATCTAGTTATTGATAAGAATGTTGAAAGAACACCAAAACCTGTTTGAAAAAGTGTAAATTCATTGACCCAGTGAAAAACTTTATAAAATTTTTTAAAATTTGTCTTTAGTGATTTTATGGTGAAAACTAGTAACTAATGTACATCACTAACGTAATTTAAGAACGTGGTTATAAAAGATTGGCGGGCGTGGTCATGCATAAGTGCAACCTTTGTGCAAATCTTACGTGTATAAATTTAAACAAATTTTTAAATATGATAGAAGAATGATACAAAGGGAAATATCTTATCATATCAGAAAATATCGGTTTGGGCATCTAACAATTTTCCGTTTATAAATTAATTAAGACCTAAATGCAATAACCATATATGCTACAATATTGAATTTGTATGGATTTTGGAATTACCCATTAAAAAATGGAAGATAAACAATACGTCTGCTTACAAACGTGCTTACAATAGGCATTATTTTTATATGGAGAATTCTTACTTGGAAGCACTATAAATATACAAATAAATATTTTGTTAAAAGAAGGGTAAGAGCAAAAATCTAGAAAAGCTAAAAAACTTTTACTGGGTAAATACGCAGAAGAAGAGTATAAAAAGTACTAGAATTTATCTAAATTATACCAAAAATACAAAGTTATAATACTCAGTAATATAATAAACATATTAAACCAAGTTTTCAAATCAAATGGATTACATCGCACTTAGGGGAAAAATTAGATGTGTTTTGCGGTCAAATCAAAGTATTAAATACGCCGTGAAGTGCAGAAAAGTATAAGCTTTCAAATAATAAAAAGAAATTTAAAAAATTGTAAATTTAAAAATTTAATTATTGGTAAAAAGCCCCACATACCTGCTCCATCGTTAGTGTATGTGCATAGTTGAGAGGCGATTATAGCAAAAAAGTAATCAAAAAAATGAGTATAGATGGGATTTGAGCTCAAAATATTTTTTTAAAAAAGCATTTTGAAAATTTTATTATTTGAAAGAATATGTCTGTCTGAATTTGAGTTAACTTAAATCTAACCCATGATTAATCAGATATCAGTGACAGCTGTCTCAAAATCTATTTCATTTTAATGTTAAATGCAATTCCGTTTTTAAACGTAATGTCCTATGACTGAGTCTGTTCTCACTCGCTTTGCGTCAGTTTCAATCAACCACAAGCTAGCTCAATATGAATTAGTGTGTAAAATAATGTGTTATTTTAGAAAATTAAAAAAACTAAGATTACATATCTGTGGCAATAAGGAAACATTTTTTATGTCATATTTTATCGTTTTGTAAGAGAGCAATTTTAATATTCTACTGGATTTTTAGAAACTAATTCCTATTGCTCTTAAAATCCAGCTTTGATTCTTTTAATTGAGGAATCCATGGGTACAACCTTCTATAACAAACATATTCAATTTGAAATTTAATATAAATTTTTTATATGAAACTTATTAACTAAGATTAAAAATATTTTAAAAATATTCTGGCGATATTAATTTAGTTAATGAACTACTCTATAGGCAGCTAACTTGATAAGGAAACACTTCTGCCGAGACATTTTTTTAAATCAATTTAAACTTCTGATTATTCAGTATAAGACTATTAAAGTTATTTGCAATTAATAAACAAATCTTATCGTTCATTTATTAAATTAACACGTTTTTTATCACACCCATCATAAATGTCTCATAAATCAAATAAAAACTAATAGTTTTGTCATTAAATAACAAACATATTGATTAAAACACTATTATTTACAGCAAAAATGATAATATGTATGCTCCAGTTGAATAATAAATTAATAAACACTTTTAAAATGTTCTCTTTGCAGTCAATTAAGTAAAATTTTCCATAATTTAATCAGCTCTAAGAAAAAATTGCCCACAAAGTACTCACAGCATAGACTAATCTAAGATAAAATGAATATTGACAGAAGATTGAGTTTTGATGCTGAAATGATCGATTCCAGTACAAATGATGATCCTTTCCAGCATATTATTGATAAGGCCGGCAATCATGGCCGCTTTCAATTGATCTACAACATAATTTTTGTAATGGGTCTATCAATGGCAGGTGCCATGTGTTACATGAATATAATTTTAGCTTTAAATATACCAGATCATTGGTGTACAGTACCGGGAAGAGAGACTACAAATTTGTCATTGAATGAATGGCGTCAATTGACATTGCCCACGTAAGTATTTAACAAGTGTTTTTTTTAATGTTACCAGGAATTTACCTAGAATTTTCCGAAGAACAAACACTGTCACTTGTATTCGAGTATCAACATTTTCAATGTGTGATTACTTGGATATGAATGTGTATGTAAACGCAATATGAATGATAAATATTTGATACATATTTCCGGTAACGTGTTTTTTTTGTGTGACAATTTTTGACATTTTACGCTAGTATGTACAACTATTTACAGACATGCACAAGTAGGTAGCATAACTGCATAAACATTATCACAAGCTTTTCAATAACACTGTACAGCACAAAAAAGTAACAAGGTTCTAAAGAATGATTCCGGTATACGTGTATCGGTGTTTTGATAGTTTATGAACGTCGAGGACTCATTTAAGGGAGAGTTACATATTTGGCGGATCATTCTAACCCCATGACTCTTTGCGCTATAAGTCATTTTTGTCCCTTTCATGAAAACGAGAAAATAATTCCGCTTAGACAGCGAGCTAAATTGTTTTAGAAAAACATTTGTCATAAATATAAGTCCTCATTATTATGATTTCTTAAGACTAAACCAAGAAGCAGTTTAATTTTGTGTGTTGAAGTGTCTACAGTTTTCGTTGATAAAATTTAAGCTTATAACTTTCAGATATTAGCCTTGATTGAGATATTTCACTTCCATTTTTATATTTTTGCATTTCTCCAGCGATAGAAAAACAGTTATAACGCTGGTGTAATTTGATATCAATACCACTGTGCAATAGGGTGAAGCGTCGGTGTATGAATGTGAAAAACAGTCATCCAATCGATTTCGAATACCTCCAGAATGTTGCATCTAGCTAAATTATGTAGTTTTTTAAATATTTTTTTCGACATATCCTTTAGCCCTCTACGCGCCCGGAATTTAGAGTATCTTTATGAATTTTGTTTTAAGTTAATTCATTAATACAGAACAATATGTTGATAATTTCTTTTAAGGATACGCATAAAACCCAATTTTCTGCCGAATAAAAGAAGCTTAAAATCGTTAAAATCTGACAAAAAAAAAAGAAATTTATGAGCAATTAAGTGAAAAAGCCCATTTTATAACCCATATAAAATATTTTCAATCCAAAAAAAATTTTTTAATGCAAACCCAGAAAAAACTATGCTTACTGATAGGCACAAAAGTATATGAAGATTTAAGTCGTAAGTACTTACAATTTGGCTCGATAACTACTTAATTTTGTTTGAGAAGTCAAAAAAATTAAGGGGTACCCATTACAAATGTATTTACATTGTCAAATCAATTAACTACTTATTATTTGGCTTACTTGAAGCTAAAATATAAGTAGTCAAATAAACAAATAAAGATATACAAAAAAATTATACACATTATGTGTTATCTATATTTTTTTAAATTTTATTTTATTATTTGACCAAGCTGGGAGACGAACCTGTACTCCTTCAGATATGAAGACAAGCACTTTACCCACTCAGCTATTGTTGACTTATAAGCTTAAGCGACAAAAACTAGTTTTCATATACAAACACATGTTGACTTAAAAAGTGGTTGTCTTTTTTATTTTATTAATACATATCAAGAAATTATAACTACTTTCAGATAATGACAAAAACACGTACTAATTTTATTAAAAACTAAGTAGTAGTTCTAATTTGAAGCATAGTAGTAAGATAAATAAATACCACGCATTACTTAGTAACTAATTAATAAAGTACTACCGATTACAAAAATGCCAAAAGTTTTTGCTGGGAGCTGAATTAAATTAATTTTCAGTTAACGGCTAATAACTTTCTTATTTTTTTTTTAATTTTTAATAAAATTGTTAGTATATTTTCTCATTTTAATGGAGCTATTTAAAATTATAGTTTTTGAGACTTTTACCTTTTGAAACTTTTAAGGTCTGTAATTCAAGACATTTTTATCCGATCGCCACAATTGGCTAAAAGAATAGAAAGCTATTTATTCAGCAGTGTAAAATTTATTTTATTCAGAGGAACCGTTCTCGAATTTATCGCTTATAAACAAAAAACTAAAAAAAGCCGAGAAGAACTTATTGTTCACGAATATCGCTAAAACGCACATTAAGAAAAATTAGTTAGTTGCATATTCGTGATCAGATACCCCATTTTAGCTTAGAAAACTATTATTTTTTTTAAGATATGACAAAGACTTAGGAATTGAAAAAATTTTTTCATTACTTCATCTTAAGTTTGTGTGAAATCTGACCTTGTATGCATAAAAATAGGCGATATTTTGCGTGTAATGAGTTATAACAACTATAAAAAATCTATAATAGTGCATCCCCAGCAAAAATAAATTTGGTACAAGGAAGCAGGTAGATTAATTAGAAGTGCTTCGGAGATGCGGAAAAGTACACAGTGCATCCCATCTGCCTTACGAGGATGCAATAACGTAAGCGAGTGAAGAAACTTACCACACACACGATGAATTTGGTCGGCTATTTATGTTTTTTTTATGTGTTTTAAACACGAAGTTTTTTATTCAACTCAATTTTTTTTTATAGTGCATCATCTTTCGCTTACGTGGGTACAAATATGGATGCCAGTGTGATTTTTGCTTCGTAATTTGATTTTTTTATTCTTTCATTGAATTGTGTATGAAAACAAATGTGCCTCGATAGCTTAGTGGTTAGTGTTCTAGTCTACCATGCGGAGATCATGGAATCGATTCCTGATTCAATACGCGAACAAAAAGTATTTAATAAAAGTAAATTGTAGTGTAATATAATTTCTAATTGTATATGTACCATTTAATACATAAATAAATATAAAAACAACATAAAATAATGGCAAATAAAAAATTAGTCCAAGTGTTGTAAAATTGTAATATAAAGAGCAAAATATTTTTTAATTATATATGTACATATAAAAAAGACATGAGGTTAATGCGTCTAGAATGTGCAGAAAGAAGCTCATACCTCCAGACCTACCAAGTGGGACATCCCATACAAAAATCATGTAATACCGAAGCAGGTTGGTAAGGGAGAGTACCGAAATGTTTCCCTTACAAACTTGCTTCCGGTAGCCGGATTTTTGCTGTGTGCGTGCTATATGTCGTTTTTAGTTTTTTTTTTTTAATTTCGCTGCAGTTTTCGAATTATCGTGGGTCAAAGTTCGTTTCTTTAGAAAGGCTTCAAACTTAACGCTTCAAACTTAAAACGAAATTACCTTTGAAAATTTTTCTTATATGCTCAATAGTTCCGAAATTATTCAGATCACAATGATGGAAAATATTTTTTTATGCAAAGTTGAAAATTTTAATATTTTAAAAATATATAAAAACGCTATAGCCATAACCATAACCATAGAAACCAATTGAACTTTGGTTTTCTGCCATAACCATAAGCTGAGAGAACGAATGTATTGTATATTTTTCTGTTTTGTGTTTATTTTTTATATTCGATGAATTTTTAATTTAGTTTTTCGCTTGTGCTTCTTTGTATATTCGTCGATGTTGTTTCTTACTATATTTTCTAATGAAATGGCTATGGCCACGGTTAAGGCTATGGTGTTATGGTATGGTACGTCTAATTCAACCTTTATCATAGAGCCACACATACCACAAATAAAAAGAGCTTTATTTCATAAAAATCTATTGTTAAATATTGATTCATGATAAAGGGAAGTCACATGATTTTTCCAAAAAATGCGAATATCTACACTGCACAACAAAATTGAATTTTTTAATTAACAAGGTTCTAACGGCTGATTCTAGTAGGAACTACCAAAAAATATATATACGTGCATCAGGTTTTTGAAAGTCTACATTTCGGACTTAATTTAAGGAGAGTTAAATTTCTCCCTTTTTGCAGTTAGTTATATTTACTCGTCATTGCCCCTGCGTAGCCCTTACGTAGGTCTTACGTTTAAGGTATAAGATGTTTTCAGAATTTCTATGTAAAACACCACCGCGTATATAAAGGTTTGACTAATTTAAAACGAAAATTCATTGTTAAGGAGTCTAGACACGGCCAAAATAATTGACAAGCATGTTAATAGTATGAGTGAAAATTTGTTAGTATGTGTGACACCGACGAAGCTTGATGGAAAATCAAAAAATGTAGATTTTTGGCATGCTTGCTGTCACATGCTTGTTCGCGTATAGTGTTAACCCATCAACATAACATTTTTATTTTTTACCAACCAAACGAACAGCTCAAAATTAAACTAAAAATGAACGCTTGGTAGCTCATCAAGCATAAAAATTTCACACAGCAAGCACACGTACACGATTTTGATATCAAGCATTTTGACCGTGTCCAGATCACTTTAGACTAATAAAATTTTTGTGGTGCTCTTTTTCTAATCATTCTTTTACTTACATAAACAGTATACTAATGAAAAAATAAAGCATTCTCATACACACACGTTCATCCACGCACACTGATAGACACACATAGTTGTGTAATAAATTGTCAAGTATGGTGTTTAAAATTTCATTTTTCAAATTTGCATTTCATATAAATGTCATCATCATACAACTGCCTGCATTTCTGTACGAGTGTGAGAGTGAGTGTGTGTGTGTGTGTGTGTGCGTGTGTGTGTATGTATTCATGTGTGCCATAGAATATTAATATTTTACTCATTTCTTTTACTCTATATATCATACATATCGATAAATAACCTTTTTCCATACTGCTTTTATTCATTTAATGCAGAACCAAGGACAATCGAGGTGCAGAAAAATATAGCAGCTGTCAAATGTATGATGCGAATTTTACAGAAATTGATGATTGGGAGAAATGGAATTCAGCATCAGCAAATGTAACAGGTTAGTTTTTATTTTTGTACATTTTCATCTTACATACACTTGCATTGAAATATGTGTAAGTTTTTACCCTGCAGATAGCACGACTAGCCCATACAAGCACGTAAATTATACTCCGTAGAGGACTAGAACTAGTCGAAAGGTAATCCAAATGTATGGAGAAAACATGATTGATATAACATTACGATGTCGTAGGGCTGGACCTTATAACCCAGCTTTACATTACATCGCAGTAGTCTCCAAGCTAGTCTATGTCACTACTTGATGGATCACTAAAGTGTTCATATTTTAACGATCGCATATAATATTTGCAATCGTTAAAACGCAAGCACTTGTCGCTTAACTACAAACTCTTGTTTACAAATGGCATGGTCCATGACTGCATTACGCAGGACCATGTTGTAGCTATACCATTTCAGCTAAAATGGATTACGTAGTCCATTATTATCTGCAGGGTATATATAGATTTTATTAAATACAAACATCAATATATATACATATATTCGAAATCCCTATATAATACAAGTATGTGGGCATGTGTGTAGTTTCACTTTATTTTTAACTTTTTCAGTTATGAATATCAAATTTGGCTTTCTGCTGACTATTCCATGTTCATTTGCCTGAGAGTGTACCTATAGAGTATGTGTGAATGTGTATTTTGAAGCCTGTGGAAGTGTAAAATTTGACTGTGTTATTATTTTTACTTCCTTTAATATATTTTTCGCTTTTCCTTTTATTTTTTGCTTTATTTAGTGCTTTTTGTTTGATAGAATTGATTTATTAAAAACTCATATACGAATGTAGCCAATACACAGTGATCCATATGACCTGTTTTCTCGAAACTAATGGAAATTTCAAAACCTGTGAGAGTTTAACAAAAAAGTTTCAAAATTGATTGATTGCCAGATAGTATAGACAGTTAATTATTGCGCTGCACTAGTTGTTGCTTATTGATTGTTATTTGTTAGAAGGATTAATAAAATTCATTTGTATCATACAACTTCATAATAATGGTTTTAAATTTTCGACAATCAAATGTTAAAGAGTTATTTAAGGTCAGTTACAGACAAAGACTGGATGAAATGAGTTGTTCTTTGAAAAAATTAACATGCGAGAAATTTTGTAGCACTTGTCATCATTATCCCCAGTCCTATGACTGGGAGTGATACAATATACTAACTCAATTAGAACAATAATGTTAACAAACTACTCCCACTTTATAAGCAGATTTATTTTTCAATTCAAAAATATTTGTTTAAAGTACAGAAATTTAACTACACTGATAAAATTTTCTGTAAATATTCTGTTAATTGCGACATTAAAACAAAGAAGAAACTTCACGCTTTGTTGGATTAATGAAATAAGTTTCGTTAAACTATTTTAATGAAATTATGAGCATATTTATGAAAAAATGCTATTGGTAATGCAATAGCTTTGCTAAACTAATGAAAAATTTCATTATTTTAACCAATTTATTTGATCATTTTAATTAAATTACTTAATTATTTTAATGGAACTATTTAGTTATTTTAATAAAATTAGTTCATTATTTTAATAAAATTATTTCATTATATTAACGAATTTACTTCATTGTTTTAATGAAATTATTTCATTGTTTTAATGAAATTATTCCATAACATATTAAGTAAGCTCATTAACTTAAACTCTTTTCTTTTGACTATTTTTATTTCTTTACAATACAATGCTACAAAAACGAAAGACAACCACTAATGAACAACAGAAAAATTTGTAATGTTGGTGACTGCTCACAGTATCGATCTCAGATTCTGGATTTTTTAAATTTTGATGCAACGCCTTGGCTACTTTAGCCAACAGCACTTACAAAACAATGTGCTTTTACTTCAAAATAATTGGGGTGTGGTTTTTATGAAAGATAATATATGTATATGTGATTTATTCCATCGATTTTTCATACATTAAATGAAACTTTTCATTAAAACTATAAAATATATTTCATTAAAATTATTACTTTTAAAAAACTTAATATGTAAAATTTTTTATAAATTTTGAGAGTATATATTTTAACTTTTTTAAATATCAATGAAAACATTTTGTCAAAATTGAAGGAGTTTGCGATAAAATTACAAAATATTGTTGTCATAAATACAATGAAGTTTTCTGAGGAAGCTATGAAAGCATATAAAGCAATTCTAATGATATTCTTTCACAATATTCATGAAGTTTCAGATATATTGTGAAAACTCAGACGAAATCGTTTCATGCGATTGATTGGGTGATATTCTTTCTGTGTAGTAGACAAGTACCTTAGGTTTGCATCTAGAACCTGGCACTGAGTATCACAATTATATCAATGAACATGTCTTATGACAACTCCATGTAAAACTGATAGGTACCTCTACACAGAAAAAAATAAGTTTCGTTTTTGATAACAAAAATCCCGGTATTCAATAATTTTTTTCAAATTTCCTGTGATAAAGAATTCGCCTATATTGATACCAAAATTATTTCAAACTAAAAATATATATATATATATATATATATATATATATATATATATATATATATATATATATATATATATATATATATATATATATATATATATATATATATATATATATATATATATATATATATATATATATATATATATATATATATATATATATATATATATATATATATATATATATATATATATATATATATATATATATATATATATGTATATATATATATATATAAATTAAAAACATGTTAACATGGCTGGAATACGAACCCGGGCTTTCCGGACGTAAAGCATACACTCTCTAGCCGAGCCATATCCCATTTATTTTTTTATGGGATACAACTTGTTTTAAGTACTTATGTATAAAAAGAAAAGAAATAACCGGCATGGAAAAGAAATACTTACAACGAAATATTTTATTATGTTAAAGATAAATGTTATTGAAATTCATATATTTTTTAATAACATGGTTTTATTGAATATAATTCTTGTCTATTTTTTTCTGTGTAATGTTAAGTTTCAGTGCTCAGAACCGGTTGCTTCTCCTAGGGAATCAGTCCAGTTACTTGTCTTGTGGCAGATTAACTTTCCTCTAGGGTTTTTAGACAAATAATTAAAGATGAATACAATGTCGTGCATAATCAAATAAAAAATATTCTTTGCCATATTTGCAAACCTTTTCAGATTAGTAAATAGTTTTAAGGCAACCTTATATTATTTAACTCAATTTTATTTTGCTTACTTTACTTATATGTATGTAAGCAATTTAGAAACTTAGAAGCTTACATTTTCTTCTTTCGATGCGAATCTACATGTCTTCAGTATTCAATTTAAATAAATTTAATTTTCATCTTAAACAGAAAGTATAATAAAGAAAAAGTAATAATTCCCTTAATCCCTTATGTAGGTGATAGATAAGTCAACAGAATCCAACTTAAGGAATTACTTTTGCTCTAAATACGCAATCAACACAGACCAACCACTGTTCTATGAGAAGATAAAAGAAAAAAGAAATGGGCTTATTTGCTTGTCATACAAACGAAAAAATAGTCAGGAAATACTTTTATGTAGCATCATTATATTATTCAAACATATTTTTGCAAGAGCAGTGAGGCACAAAATTGTGTTGTTTGGAATAGTTGTAAAATGTGAATCCAACTAGTCTGCTGATACACACAGACGAAAGTTAAAGTTTCTTTTGGAAAATAAAATTTTTTTTAGCGTTTTGTGGAAAAAATTTTCTATATGTTTTAGTGTGATTATTTCGAATTTATTTGCTTTTGAATCTAAAGTGATTATTAGGCTACATGATCAATATTCCAAGGAACAAAGGGAAAAATCCACATCAATTTAATTCTTAAACGTACACATCAGAAGAGAACAAAGTTGTTTTCCGAAGTCGTCAGTGCTCCTGTGTATGCTTGCTTTTACCACTTGTTAGTTGCCTTCTGTTGTATGGATCGCAAATCTTGCATAAATGAACTTTTTGAGAAAATTGCATACGAGAATTGATTATTTACTAAATCGATGTTAATTTTGTCTTCATAGTTTTACTTGTATCATGATCACAGCGAAACTTTAAATAATACAACACTCACAATATTATTACAGTAGCGGATTGTACTTTTTTCAAGAAATATTCCGTGTAGTCATTTTTAAAAGATTAAACATTTAAAATTCTAAGCAATCTTATTTTTAGCTAATTTTAACGTAAAAAAAATCTAATTACATATTAATACGGATTTTCGGTTGCTTTCAATATTTACGGAGCTTAACACTAAAAATAGCAGAAACAAGAGAAACATCTTTAATTTTTACGAAAGTTGCGATTAGTTCTTGTGACAGTTCAATTGATCCAAACAAATAGAGAATAATTAAGTTTTTACGGTCTTAAATCAGTTAATTTTTTTATGATTTAAAGTTTAATAAACTTTTAAACTTTTTAAATTTAAATGAAAAATAAGTAGGCCGGCATTTAATTGAGGTTTATTTCATTTTATATTACAATTTTCGTTAATTTTGCGTACAGAATATTTTGAGTAAATTTATTGTAAGCTTTTGGATTTTCTTCTAAGAATTCTGCCGTACAAGTTTATTTTGATCCTATTTTCAAACTATATACATATTTTTCATTTTCACTACACACTGTTTTTCATTCATGTTAAAGTTAATATTACATAATTCCCTTATGAACATGGATAAAAGCATTAAAATTTGGTTGTCTAAATTACACCACTGAATTGTGTACATCATTTTAAATGTTCCACTTGAATTGTGGTTAAAGGCAAAATATTGTTTTTTGCCTTAATGCTGCTCTTGTTATTGTTGCCTATTTTAATATGTTTTAGAATAACTGAACTAAGTTGTTCCTTTTTGCAAGAACACACATACACATACTTTCATGCTGCCATAAATATTAATTTAAATAAACATTTAATTGTCTGCTCTTCCTGTATAACAATTTCAACCATCAAAATGGAAAGTTTTAAATTTGCAAATTTTTTGCATCTCTTGAATATTTTCTAAAAATTTTGCGTTGAATTAGAATTTTAGATTATTTTTAAAATGCCTTAAGGTAAATTTAATATTTTATATTAAACTTTCTGCTTGTTATTTTTTTAATTCTGTACTAATATTAATCAAAATTTATTTTTAGAAGGATTTTCGATTTGAATCATTAAAGAAGCAAATTTTTAATGAAAATAATTTTTAGACAAACAACTTCATAAGCTTGTAGTTTGAAGTACTTAATTTTTGTAAGTTAATTTTAATTTTAATATTGCATACATATATAACTCAGTAGAGGGAAGAGAACCTGTCAAAGGACAAGTCACATGACTGATTTCCAAGGACTAGCAACCGGTTCGAGTGCTGGAACTTTATACGAGAGGGGCCTGTTATTTTTATAAGGTATTATCATTGGAGGGGATCAATTGACATAATGAAGATTCTCAGTGATAAGTTCTAGATCCAAATTTAAGGAATTTTTCTTGTGGTTTATCTTTTGCTGTAGTCAAATTACTGTACTTTAAACAAATATTTTTGATTTGAAAAAAAACGCTTGTACAGTATTTCGAATTTAAGTTTCGAATATCACTAGAACGTTGCATTTTATTCTCAGATACATACATGAGAAAAACAATGAGAAACATTATTGGCACCTACTTTTAGCCCTCTACCGCAACATCAAGATTTTGAAAATGAGATCACATCGAACAATTTGTAAAATATCATGCAATACTAAACCCTTATTATTGGTTATTTTCTCTCTGGGGAATGTATATATTTTAAATCTATTGTTAAATTTGGTTCTTATATTTTTTACAAAACTCAACACTCCTTATAATATTGACAGTATATTGAATTATAACACTTTATCTCAAATTGAGAAAGGGATATTTGTCAAATATTTTTATAAAAAATGACATTAGATTTTAGTTTATAGCTAAAATTAGTTTATAGCCAAAATTAAAAAGATCATTAACATTAAAATTGAGGACGATTGGCCTAACCGCCAGTTATATAAGCAATAAATAATAGTTGGAATATTAAAGTCACAATAAAAATATACTTATTTCATATAAACAAATCTTTGTATTAGATTCTGTATTATTTGAAAAAATAAATGTTTGCCAAATCACCAAACATAAATTGTAGACAATAACATGCACGCATTCATACATTCACACATAGATACGTATTTGCTTCTAGTATTTACCATATACTTAAATGGCATTACCCACTTGACCTGAGATTCGATATAAAGGAATGTTCGCTGAAGCGAAGAAATTTCATAACAAAACTCTTCGATATTTCTTCACGAATCTAAAAAAAATCGAATGTTCGCTAAAGCGAACTTCTCTCGATATTTTTTCGAATGTCGACGATAGCCTGTTAAGCAAGAGGTACCGTGTTCGAATCTGTCTGACTGAATCGTTAGTTAAATAATTTATATAACACATACGTGCATATGTGCAATAATTGACCAGAAAAAAATTTGCCACGATAGCCTCGTGGATGTGTGTTAGTCTGTTAGCCTGGAGGTACAGTGTTCAAATCTGATTTACTGCAGCGTAAGTTAAAGAATTAAAAGATAAATAAAATAAATAAATTAGAAAATAAAGATAGTAATATTAAAAAATTGCTATTGCTCCTGCCTTTTTGCGATATCGAAATTTGTTCGATATTCGCTCACTTTTAATATTGCTAACGAACCTTCGAAATCGAATGTTTTTTGAAACAAAACTGAGCGACAGGTAAAATTTTTTCGATTAATTTTTGTGTATCATTCTCGAAATTAACGAAAGTTTTGCTCAAGAGGGTATTTATTACCCAAAATTTTCGTTAACGATATCAATTTCGAATATATCTCGAACATTTATCGTGTAAAACTATCGAGAATGACACTCAAAAATGAGTCGAGAAAAGTTTACCTGTCGCTCAGTTTTCTTTCAAAAACATTACCCAGCAAACCAAAACATTCGAAAATAATATCGCATTCGAATGTTGCGCACACGTTTCTCGGACAAATCACTCGCGAACGGCTATCGAAGTTGGAAAGAGAAAGAGCTACTAGAGCTCCCTCGTCGCTCAGTTTGTGGCAGCAAATCTTTTGATTTCCATGTTTCGCTGACAAATCAATAGCGAACCAATATCGAAGAAATATCGATACCATAAAAATGCAGGAAAAAATAAGTTTTCAAGATTGTTATCTCTATTTTTTAATTTATCTATTTTATTGTACATGGAATAATTATTTATTTTAAATTTTAACTTACGCTGCATTCAATCAGATTCGAACACGGTACCTCCAGGATAACAGATTAGCACACATCCACTAGGCTATCGTGGCAAATTTTTTTTATTCAATTATTGCACACATGAATGCAAATAACACCGTCGAGAAATTATTGAAAATTTTTCGATGCTGCGAACATTCACATATTATGAATTTGGCAATTGCGCTTAAGATCGCGACATATTTCGATGCTGCGAACATTCACATTTTATGAAATTTGGCAATTGCGCTTATTATCGCGACATTATCGACAAAAGCTCGCTTTAGCGAACATTAGATATTTTTAGATTCACGAGCATATATCGAACAAATTTGTTTCGAAAATTCTTCGTTTTAGCGAACCTTCGTTTATTTCGAATCTCAGGTTTAGTGGGTAGATTTCGAAAGCTCGTTAGCAACATCAAAATTGAGCCAATTTAGGGTGCTGTTGGCTGAGTAGTTAGTACATTTGACTACAAACCCTGAAGTCTTGAGTTCGAGACTAGTTGCAGGCAAGCCAACAACATCATGCATTTTTCACATGAGCATTGGTGTGTTATTGTGCTGGTTGTTGTTGGACTGTTAAAGTGATGAAAGCATAGCACTGATCACTTTGGCAGTACCGGCGGCGAGTAATACTAACATATCCTAATACACTTCACAGCACCCTCCTTCGTCGGTTTTGTAGCAAAACCATCGGCGAAGTAAAAGAACTAATAAAATGGCTACACAGCTTAAACAACTAGATGCCTCTACTGAACACCAGAGGGGCTTGCAACACTGCTCTACATAAAACGCGCAATAGCAGGGCTGTTAATGAATTAAGCTTTCTATCTCTCTCCCACTTCACCACCTGTTCTCTCTACACTATCCCTTCAGATAGATTCGAACACGGCACCTCTTGTGTAACAGATTAACACACACCCACTAGGCTATCGTCACACACTCGAGAAATTATCGAGAGAAGTTCGCTGTAGCGATCATTCCTGTTTTTTAGATTCGCGAACAAATATCGAACAATTTTTGATGCGAAGCTTCTTTGCTTTAGTGAGTATTCGTTTAGATCGAATCTCAGGTCAAGTGGGTACGTAAAATGTGGCTGAATTCCCTTCAAATACGACAGCAATAATCTTAATACACTGAAAAAAGCTTTTAATAGGATATTAAATTTAACCAGTTTATTCATTCGTATTATATTATTTTTCTGTCTCTTATGTGACACAAAAAAATTAGAGATAGACATACGCACACTCACACATACATAAATGCATAAAGTTATTCAATAACTTTCAATTATGGAGTAAAAAGCAATAATTTGTTACAACAAAATTTCATAAATATTCAAACATACAAATAAAAACCGCCTGACACACACAC
The DNA here is from genome assembly GCA_956483635.1 of Panzeria rudis. NCBI lineage: Eukaryota > Metazoa > Arthropoda > Insecta > Diptera > Tachinidae > Panzeria > Panzeria rudis. The sequence goes on from OY101447.1 coordinate 195,115,980, forward strand.
GCACACACATCTACCAGCAATATACAGCCAAAGTTGGAATAAAAGTCGTGGAAAATGCCAAGAATATTTACAGCAAAATAGCTAACTTTTTCCATTTGCTTAACATTACTTTTTACAACTTTGCACTTTAATGCGTTTCACTTTAACTAACTCGTTCAACAAATTTTCGTACTATTTTTTTCCTTGCATTATTTTATTTAATTTTATTTAACTTTACTCTTGTACTATTGCTTATTTGCGTTTTATATTGAAGGAAATTTTTATAGAAGCACTATCGCAAGAAAATTTTATTTAGAGAGGAAAGAAAATCGGAATCAGCTTTCTTAAGTATAAAAATCAAACCAAAAAATTTGTACTTAAATAAACAAAAATCAGAAAAATGGGCATGTAGAAAAAGAAGCAAACGGTAACACTAGGATTTGTTGTGATAATCAGCATATAAACATCAATTTAGTAGTGAGGTAATTCTCGTATGCAAATTTCTCAAAAAGTTTGTATATACATATAAGAATTGGGATCACACTCAACGGAGACACCCAACAAGTGGCGATAAAAAGTGATATACGTGAACACTGAAGGAGTGTGGCAACTTCCGAAAACTTCTGCCCTGTACGTTGAAAATTAAATTGATGTTGAATTTTTGCTTGTTTCTTGGAATATTTATTATGTCTAATTCTTTCTGAAGGCCACGTTACGAAACACTTTGGATCTAAAACCAAATAAGTTCAATATATTTTTTTTAAAAGGAGAAGTAACACAATCAGGCAATTATTGGCTACTGGTTAATTAATTAATGTGCTACCTTCTTTGGGAAAGGGATAGAGTAGAGAGAACTGGTGGTGAAGTGGGAGAGAGATAGAAAGCTTAATTCATTTACAACCCTGATATTGCGCGTTTTTTTAGAGCAGTGTTACAAGTCTCTGGTGTTAAGCAGAGGCATCGCGCTCTTTAAGCTGTGTAGCCATTTTATTGGTTCTTTTACTTCGCCGACGGTTCTGCTACAATACCAACGAAGGAGGGTGCTGTGAAGTGCATTAGGATATATTAGTATTAATCTCTGCCGGTACTGCCAATGTGATCAGTGCTATACCTTCGTCACTTTAACAGTCCAACAGTAACCAACACAATAACACACCAATGCACATGAGAAAAATGCATGATGTTGTTCGTTTGCCTGAAAGTAGTCTTGAACTCAAGACCTCAGGGTTTGTAGTCAAACGCGCTAACTACTCAGCCAACAAAATATATATGTAATTAAAAGTTTTTTGGGAATTATTAAATTACATTCATTTAAATTTTGTTCAAAATTTAAAATAAGTTCAATATAATTAATTAATTTTTGCAGCAGTTTTATTCTAATTGCAGCTAAATTCAATTTCGAAAATAAAGGATATATGGGGGGCAGATTTGTTCATGCACCGATTTTAAAGAAATTTAATACATAATTTCAAAGCATAATTTTAGAAGTAGTTAGAAATTTTGGCTGGAGTCTGACCATAACTGTAGCTTACATTTAGTTTTTAAAATTAAAGACTTATGGGAGGAACGTAGGAGTATGTTGAATGAATTTTAGCTCAGCAACTCAATGGAATATTTTAATTTATAGTTTTTAATGCTTTCTTGTAATTGTAATATGAACTGAATTTTTACAACAAGATATGAAAGGCAGAAATGCCTTTGTGCCGATTTATTTGAAATTTATTACAAAGTTATTCAAGCTGGTAATGATGGAGATGCAAAAGCTTCGTTGGACATGATAGGGAGATTAGTGAAGTTACAAAGCACTAATTAAAAAAATATAGTTGAGAAAAAAGCTGTAAATTGATTAAACTAAAAAGGATTTTCAACTAGTTGGTTGTTGCTGTCTTTGGTGGCAATGAGGTCTAGGCGGAAAAGAGTGCTGCCATCTGATGTAGAATCTCTTCTTTAATAAAAATAATTTAATCGAAAGATTAAATTATGCGAACTTAAGCCAAACTAATTCAATAACTTTAGATACAAAGTTTAGCATCATATTTTTAGAACTAGTTACTATTTTTAGTTATATTATGATCATAAATTTAGTGTTTAAATGGATGCAACGAACTTAGCTTTCTCAAAATCTTTCTTATCTTGATTTCATGCGGAGTTTTAATGCTTATTTATGTTGAAGATTTCTTAAAATTGAATGGATAATGAAATGTTCGATTTTTCAAGTTAAACGAAATACAAAGCTACATTTGTTAATTGAACGTTACCCTTCCTTCTCAATTGCTCGTCGTTTTCGTTTTAGCTCTAATAATTATCTCTTTCAGCTATTTCACAGTTTTTTTTTTTAATATTTATTTTTCGTATTCCGTTTAATAAGAATATCTGAGTAGTCCACTTGCAAGAGCTGTCATTTTATTTGTTGTTTGAAGACTTAATCGATTTTCTGAAAATTTCGTTCTATTATCATAGCGGACTTTGCAAGTCCGTATTTAATATAAAAATCTAATTTTTTAATCTATAATTACACAGGTCAACAAAATATTGATTTTTTAAATTTTCATCTGCTGATTACTATGGCATCATAAGTTTTTTTCTAGCAGCTCTAGTTTTAAAGATATAGTGAGATTTAATATTTTCATAATATACAAAATTTTTTTTTATTATTTGCTTAATAATTCAAGGACTGTCCTTCAAACCAGAAAATACTTTCTGGATTATTAATATACACAACATTATCATTCATTTGAGTAATGTAACATTGTTGAGTATATCAGAATATCTTACTTTTATTGCAAGAATGTTAACAATCTCGTGTTTTTGGTTTCGTCCTTAAAACATTTTTTATGGTAAAATTTCTGTATTAAGAATAGCTAGTTCTTTTGTATTTCATCCTCTTGTTTTCGAGATATTGTACATTTTTTGAGAAACTGCTTTACATTTTCCTTTTCTAATAAAATTTGGTGTTTATGTCACATTTATCAGTTTGTTAGTCACTAATGCAATGGTTAAGTATAAAAGGGGTCGTATAAACAATGCAGACAGTTAGGTAATTTTATTATGCATCTGTTGATGCTTTGTAGGTCGAAATCGGACATACTATTCCCGAGTTAAGGTGAAATATACTGGTGCACCTACAGGAAATATTAGATACGCCCATAAAAAAAACTCGAAGTAATAGGAAAAAAGAGGACACAGTTTTTAGCTCATCAACCTAATTAGACAAGTTTTAGTTTTATTCAAAACGGGAAGAAAAAGTTACTTTTCAACTTAAACTTTTAAGATATGATAAATTAGCAGACTTTTAAATATTTTAAGTCACAAAGAGGCGCTCTTCTTATATGTATATGATGTTGTTAATGCCAATTCAGCGATGGAAATAAGTAATGAGGTATACTTAAAAAGAGTCACGTTCAATACAAATGAAGTTAATAAATATTCTATGGTGTAAAGTCCTTATTTGACTATACTTTACATTATAATAATAAAAAGTTTTAAACGAAAATGTTTATTTTTATTAGTGCTTTTAATTGAATTTCCATTAAATTTCCCATAATGACTGCTACAGGCAGTCGCACACATTTAAACTCAGCCGCGCACACACACACACACGTGCATAAACCCAAACCATACCAAATGCCACAATAACTACTGCATACCATGACTTCCGATATTTAAGCAAACCAACCATCTTATATCTTTTGTTAGTTTTATTTTGCTGTTATTTCATTTTTTTTATTTGCTATTATTTCATTTCATTTGCTGTTTTGTTCTATTATTTTGTTTCCAGCTTGCAAAAATGGCTGGAGTTATGACCAAACTTGGTATGAAAACACAATACCAACACGGGAGAATTGGGTCTGCTCAAAGGATTTGTATGTGACAAATGTTTTCGTTGTTGGACGCGTGACAGAAGTTGCGGGTTCATTTCTGCTTGGACAAATGGGTGACATGTAAGTCCAGAGCAAAAAAAAAAAACAGAAGTTTATATTCAATTTATTTTTCTTTTTATTTTAGTATAGAAACAATATTGAAGTGAATTTAATTCAATTTAAGTTTAGTTTTATTTCACTTTAGCCAATGTTTGCAGAACAAAAGAATAGAATTAAAAAAGAAATTGAATACATTAAATTTCATTATTTAAGCGTAATTGAAAAAAAATAAGTTAATGTTTCCGTTGCTGCTGCTTTTTTTTGTTGTATATTTTCTAGCCTTCCTCCTTTCTATATTTATTTATTCACTATATTTTGAGTTGTTTTGTACTTTTAGTTTTTTTTATATTTTTTACTTTCCTTTTATTGCGTTTACTTTGCAGTTTTGGACGTCGTTTTGTTTATTACATCAGTGTTATATTTTGCTCCATTGGCAGACTTTCATCAATTGTGACGACGTCTTATTACACTTGGTTCCTTATATTTTCCGGTATAACATCATTGACCATCAATAGTTTATTCCAATCACCTCAAATTATTGGCATGGAAATATCAAGGGAGTGAGTATTAATGTGTTTTGAAACTTGTACATTTTTATTAAACAGAAGTTGTTTGAGGAAAAGAAAAGTAAAAGAAATTCTTTTTTTAACATGGCATTAATCGTGTAAGCGGGAGAAAGAATGCATAAGCGCTAGATTTGATGAATACTGCTTACTGTGGCAAGTTGTTGATAACACAGACCTCATCATGAGTGTCTATCGATTGACTGTATTGAATAGAATGCGGTGATTAAATCTGATTTATTTCTCGTTGTGTCTTGTTTACCTTGACTACTTAGAACTTTTATCCCCCGCTCATTTTGGGCGGATTCATTATTGCTGTGTCCAATACTTCGTATGCGTGTGTGTTCACAATATAACAATTTAGCAATTTTATTTCTTAGAAACTGTCTCCAGATAGTTTAAAAAGTAAATGTGAAATAGATTTCTTATTAATATTTACAACGAAAGGGGAGAAGAGTTCGAAAGAAATGCTAAGTGCAAAATAAACTTTGCAATTTTACATTAATTACTTTGAGTAGCTTTAATGAGGTGCTAACAAGAATGTTTTATAAATTTGTTTTCATTTAATTAAAACTGTTGGAAACTTATACATATGGACATTGTTTTAATCAAGGAAGTGCAATTCACAAAAAAAAAATTATATAAAATTCAAATACGATTTTCTATTTTCCTATTACGAAGTAATCTTTGAGACAACGTGATGCGGAAACCTACCTCAGTACTTTCCCTGAAGGAAATTTCGATAGTAAAATTGTACTGATTCCCTATTGACATTGTCACCAGTACTACTGACTTATTGTAGCCAGGCAATGTTCTGTGCCACTACTGACACCGGAACTGTTGACTTACTATAGACCAGGTGGTTCCTTTTGGACCATATGGAGGCACTGGTACCAGAGATTCACTAGTGCATTTTAATGATTCTAGTCAACACATATGAAACTTTTTACCAGCTATGACAAATAAATTAGATTTTTTATGAAAACTTTTAGTTTTCCGTTCAGCCGCATATATTTTCAACACATCAAAATGAGACCATAAAAATCGTTTTCTAGCTGTTAAAAACTTCTCTTCTCTTTAAAGCTAAAATAAAAATTGTAGACGATTCGTTGACAACGTAACAAAAGAGTCACCAAACTTGTCGACAAAAGTGGTGACTTGGAGACACTTGGCCCCTGGCTTTCTTCAGGGTTTTTCTATACTCCATTAGCTAAAAAAAATAAACCGGGAGAGAGAAAGAGAGAAGTAGAGGGGTATGGAAATTGTAGATTTGATTAAAGAATATCAAAGAATAGAGGCCCAAGAAGGTGCAGATATGGAAGAAGACTAAATTTCTATAGCGCAAAAGTAGTTAGGGACAGGGATGGCAAAATTGGTACAATTGCACCATTTTTGGTACAAGCTCAACTTGAAAAGTACAATGGTACACCACCGTCCTACTTAGTACAAATCATAATTTTTCCATTTTTTTTAGAAAATCTCCTTATTGCAGCTCTTTTATTTAGATAAAATATTTGTCCTTTTCGTCCACTCGTACATACGCAAGATTTAAGCCATTAAATTAAATTTTGCGAAATATTGAGAACAATGTTCGACTTAAAAGAAGGAATATTTAAAGTGTCAGATAAGACCAGCTCACAAAACGTAGTATATGCAATTTAAAGGTCTTGCTTTAAATTCATTTTAATAAATTTATGTATTTGTATTGTAGTAAAGGCGAATATTTCGGAACTTTATTCTTCTACTTTCCAATATTTAGTTTGTCTAAATTAATGAGCTATTTTCGATTAGGAGTTCCTAGATCCGACTTAAGCACACTTTCCTTTTTGCCACAGATAGTACTCTGTATATACTTACATATGTATGGATAGAAAAGTGATATATTTTCGATACTTAATACATGACTTTAGTTTCAAAAATCTGTTTTGGTACAATTATGTCCCAAAAAGTATAATTTTAGACACTTGGTACAATTTTAAAATCTCATATGCCATCCCTGGTTAGGGATAGTACATGTACATAAGAAGGTTTAGGAGTAGAAACGTTCACTGCTCCTGTTGAAGGAGTTGAGTCCATTGAGGGTCGCCACCGCCAGCTCAGGGGGACTGACGAAGGATTGGTGCCTAAGTACCTCAGTCTTTAAGTCTTCAGCGTAGGAAAAAGGCACAGGAGATGGAAAATTTACTCACCTTCTTCTTTATTTTGACAGCTTCTGCAGTATGGCGACAATACCTTTTAAATGCATATTCTAGACTCGTAGAAAATTCCTAGTATGGATTGGATGCAGTATTGGCCAAACAAACCTAGAGATCCCGCAATTAGCTTCACTGAGTTACTTTGTCCAACAGGTGTTGGAAGAGATGTTAAAAAGTACTATTTTTAAGCTAATTAACGTAGACGACGTCAATGTCTGACACCCATTATTGACCCCCCTTTCTAGCGAGTTTATCAGCAATGCAGTCTATTGAGTCGGTACTGTGTCAATAATAGTTTAATGTCCCATTTAGGATTGCATGTCGTTCTTTGACCATGTTAGACGTTGCATATATATTTAATAGGGTTCTGATTGTGGCCTTATTTTCGGTGAAGATTCTCATACTGCTGATGAGTTTTCTATAGCACCGAAACCAGTTCGTTGCCTTTTTATGGTCAATAGCTCGGCTTGTACTATGCTTCATTTGGCTTGAAGTCTGAAGGATATTTCGTTATCCATTTTTGCTCACTCTCGGAACAGTCTGCGTAGACATCAAAGTGCTTAATTAAGGAAAAAGGCTTCGAAATTTCCAATATAGAAAAACTAAAATCCCTAGAGAAATAGGATTTCGGGAGGGGATAGTTAAAGAGTTCCGATAGAGTTCCACAAGTATTAGTGATGCTTTCATGATGGCAGTTGCCTGTGATGGCAGTTGCTGGTAGCTTGCCATACTGCTTTGTTCAAGGCAATCTCTTCAGTTAGCAGATCCAACAGTAATGAATTCAGCAATGTGAAGATAACCTTAGTAAGCGGGGACTGTAATAAATATACTATGTATGGCCTTCTCGAATCCAGACTTATTGGACGTTGTTTCCATACCACAGCGCCATAAGCTTAATAAGTGTCTCAAATATCCGGTACAGATTGCGAGCTATGATGCCCCAAGACATACTTATAGCCTTATTTGCTCTATAAACCAAGCTTTCGTGACTCCGCTTTCTTTAATGGGGTTCCATAACAGTTTTCTGTCTATGATTATCTCGAGATATTTAGCTCTTGCTGAATCAACGTTGTAGTATTCAGCATTGGTAATATGAAACATGATGACTTTTGTTTGCCCGTAAACGGGCAAATTCCGTTTGATAGGACTTACACTCAACCCGGTAGCGATACTCCAACCACTGAACTTCTTAAGTGCAGATAAAATCCTTTAAGAACATATGAAGGAGGATCCCCGACACTGACACTTCTACGTCATCCGTTTAAGCAACAGTCTTAAAATCGAGGGAGTTCATGATCCTTATAAATAAATTCCTAAGAAGGGGAAACAGGACAAACATCTACGGAGAGGTAGTTTTGGTCAACTTGACTATTACTTCCGAGCCCATAGAGAGGTGAGAGAACTTCTGAAATGAATGATACTGGATAACAGTAAACAAGTTGGAATCGGTAGCTGCAATTTTTGTCTCTGTTGGGTGATACCAGAGCAGAGTTTGCTGACTATAGGTCTACACCAGCAGAATGGACTACGTATTTTCTGGGCCAAAACGCTCTTCGTCAGCATTTAGGTGTCTTGGGTTTCGTTGAAACCTAAACAAACAGTTTCCGCAAGGGCCTCCTTGATGGAAGCAGGCTTGACATTATTGAAGGCACTTTCTAGGTCTAGAAATATCACAAGTGTATGATTCTTGAAATTGAGTAATTGAGTGATGTAACCAAGTAACGAGTACAGTGCCGTCTCAACAGATTTGCTCTTGGCATAGGCATGTTGAGAGATATACAGGTTTTGAGTGTTAATCGATGCTCTAATGTGAATGTCGATAATTCTTTCCAATGTTTTTTTTAAGCAAAAACGACGAAGAACTGATGGGTTTAAAGCTCCTGAGCAATTTTTTCTTTCTTTGCATATGAAGATTACACCTCATTTCAGCGGCTGATACCTACTGATTGCCCAATACAGTACTTCCTCATCTACCGCAAAGGGTGTGTTAGATCTGGTATAAAAACAACAAATAGACTAGCTCAAAATACACTGGTATATCGTTTTTTTTTTTTTGTTAAGTTAAAAGAAAGATTCTGTTTTTCCTGCTCTATTGAAAATATGAAGGCCAATTAAAAAATTTTTTAAGTTAACGAACAAATTAATTGAATTATTGAAAAAACACTTTTAGTATTTGAAATATATTTCAAAGCAAACTAAAAAAGTATACTCTTTTATTTCCTGCTTCTACTGAAAAAATGAAGGGCCGTTAATTTTTTTTTAATTTAGTGCAAAAATTAATTGAATTATTGCAAAAAAAAAACATTTTTAAGTTTTTGAATTGAAAATATATATTTTCAAAGTAAACAAAAACTAGTTTCTGTTTTTTCTTCTCCTAATGAAAATATGAAAGTCAACAATTTGTCTTTATTTAATGAACAAATTAATAGAATTATTGAAAAAAAACTCTTTTAAATATTTGAATTGATTTTTGTTTTCAAAGCTGTGTAATATAATCTAAGGACTTTTAATAGCGCTGTTTTAAAAGAACAATTACATCGATTAAAGTAACCTCTGATTTAATTAAAATATTAATAGAAATTAGTTTTTTTTAGCGATTAAACAGTTAATTGGAAACTACTGGATTATTATCCAGATTATTTTCATGTGTGAGTATACTCACTCACTGAGTCGGGCTTGCAGAAATTGCTGTCAAATTCACCAAATAAATAACAAAACACTATTCAATATTGTTCTTTCTTTTATGGACTTCAACTGATCCTGCCTCTATTAAAATTTAAAATTTTCCTTAACAAATTTTTATATTTTTTTTATTTATTTTTTAAATTAAAAGATATTCAGTAACAGTGTCCAACAGTACTGATAATAAATATATTCTTTATTTTAGAGAAGATCGGAGTACTATAGCAATTTATCAAAGTTTTGGTTGGTCATTTGGCACAACTTTGATGCCTTTACTGTTTTGGTGGCTACGCGACTGGGAATCGTTTATGTGGATAACGACGCTACCAACTGCTGTAGTTTTGATTTTCTCCGCGTAAGTAGTTTTAATAACTTTTAAATATATATATAAGTTTTCTGATGGTGATGCTATTTTCCATTTTCATTATGGTACTGAACATAAAAATTAAAAGAAAATTGCAAAAAAAAGTAAATTGAAAGATACCGACTATAAAGCTTTAAGCTTAAAATAAAAAAAATAAATAAATAAAAAATAAAACAAAACTGATAGAAAAACTCACAAGAAAAAAATCCAGCATATTGTTTGTTAGCCGTTTAGTAGTCGGTTATTATGCCCCGTCTGAAACTCACACATACATATGAATGCAAGCCTGGTTGTACAACTCGTCGTAGAGGACATTATCATCAACGACTACCTAAAAAATATCGACATTTGTCATGCACGATATTTGTCAATTACAGTTTCTTTTAAGATAATATAACTGAAACCGTACTCAAAGAATGAGTAAAAGAAAAACGACTCAATTGGTCATGCCAAAATAGTTGGTAGATATTATCCGCAAACTAGTCTTGCAACGCTCACTTTAAAATTTTGTATAATTTCATTACAACAAAAAACACTACTCTTCGTATAACAGGAAATGAAATTCTTGTGGACATTGTCGCTAAGTCTGTCACCAGTTTGAATCATTTGGATACATTGCTGCTTGCTAAAATTGAGGGAAATTGAGCTGCTGAAAAGTTTTGTTACAATGTATATTAATACTTATTGTATTAAATACTCTCTGAGCGATAAAGCGACGTGTAAAAAAGAAACAATGGAAAAAATGTAGTGGTGAAATTTCTGAGGATGTTGTCATTTACATGGTCATTAACGAAAAGATGGGTGACAGCGACGCTCTTGTTGTCATGTATGAACTTAGCGGCCATTTGTTCGAAAATGTCCTCAATGATATGTTTGAGCTGTCACCAACAGGTCATCGACGGTTTAACATTGTCATGCATCGGTCTTGCAAGACGTCTGAAAGACATGGCCAACCGGGAGACTACTCTCATACAAACAAACAAACAAGCACACATATACACTTGCATGGATTAGTATGTGTGTTTCGTTGTGATTCCCCATCAAATTACTGAAGCATAACGCAATTGCACGATGTCTTGTATGTGTTTGCCTTGTATCTCTTATATTCTCTATATTAAATGACGAGAACCTATGCACATGCACATACACATATATGAGTAGTTATCCCCGGTATAAGTATGTACGTACATCCATTTGTGTTCAAATGTTCAATTCATTTGAAATCCAATCAAATTCATTCGATTGTTTTCAATTTCTTTCGATAAAAAAACTAAAAAAAAAACCTATAAAACAAAAAGACCGGAACCTTTTTACACGATGTTTTGTTTTATGGTCGGATGGTAGTACGTTACAACCGTACTAACTTTCCTTGTTGTTACATATACACATACACAATTACACTTTCATATGCATGTGTATTTCTATGTACTTTGTATTGGTCTCATCAGTACATATTGCTATTGCATGGCAGTTAGTAGAAGAGTTTGTACGAGTATTGTATCTATTGGTATCCATAGTTTTTTTTTAATGCTGGTTTTTCTCAACAGTAACTTTGTTTCAATTGAATTTCCTTTTATTTTTTTTCATACTTTAGTTTGTTATTTTATTCATTTTATTTGTATGTTTGTTATTTATTTTTCTTTAACTGTTTCTTTTTTTTCTTTGCTATTTTTGTTTATTTTATTTCTTGTTTAATGAAAAGATACGTCATTGAATCACCACGTTGGTTGATTAGCAAGAAGCGATTTGGTGATGCGATTAGTCAATTTAAGAAAATTGCCAGAATCAATGGTCGCCAGTTTGATATGTCGGAAAAAGAGTTGGCACAAATATACTCTACTACCAAACAAGAGGTTACCTATGGAATTGCTTCATTGTTTAGTGGTTGGCGTTTGGCTAAAAATACTACTATAATGGGTTTCAGTTGGTAAGATGTTTGTCCATTTCGAAAATAAGAAATTTTAAACAAAATATGTGAAAGAAATTTTGAGCATAGTTTTGGTGCTGTTTGTTAAAGGTTTCTGGTAATTAATGAATTTAAATTGAAGTCTTTCAAAAATGCAGGAAATTAATAATAAATAATTTTTTAATATGAATTCTGTGTGTAAAGCCTGATATTCTCCATTCATTATATCATGTGAAATGATATCGAATTCCATATGAACAAAATAAAAATATTCATATCGAGCCTTTGCTGTAATTTTGTTTTGCGCAAAACGAATTTAAAGTTTTGAATTTCTTTAATGTTAAAAGAAAATTTATTATTCTCTTTTTTGAGTCAGGACTCTGTTGCAGCAAAGGCTCGATATGTGTGTGTATGAAATAATGTTGCAGAACCTGTACTCTATTCATATCGGAGCAAAGTAGGGTTTAATCAGAGGTAGTTGGAGAGAAATATATAATTTTAATAGGCATGAAACTGCCCACTTTTCTCATTATAAGATTGTGCTGTGACTGCAACTAAATGTTTGTATATAAAATTGGTTGTGAATCGGGCAAAAGTATTTCGTAAAGAATCATTTACCCCTTATTCATAAGAAAGAATGTGTGCTTGAAATGTGGAAATTTTGTTTTAATGTACACTTCAAGCACACATTATTTCCTATGAATATGGGGGTTAACATTTTACTAAAAATTTAAGTATTAAGTTTGGATAAAGGCACATTACACGTTAAAACTATGCACTAATTTTATGTTTCTTTAAAAACAGGTGTGTTGTGGCAGTTTCGTATTTCACTTTAGTTCTGTTTAGTTCTCGAATGAGCGGAAATCCTTTCTTAAACTTTCTCCTGCAAAGTATAGTGGAAATACCAGCCTATTTAGTGGGGAAATATATGGGTAAGTAAAAAAAATTTTGTACAAAGGGTATATTTATTATATTAAAATATAGCAGGTCTCATTATGTGAATGGCTAAATAGTTTTTGAAGCAAGTGGCGGTGGTAAGAGCTTACATATCGATTGTCATAAAAACTTATTGATTGCTCCAAGTTTTTGGTATTTTTTAGTACCCCTCAAAGAGAGATGCTGCTAAATTTTGAAATTTTTTTAATAATATATATCATAAAAATCTTTTTTTAAGTTTTTTTTTCTCATAACTTTCTTAATAATGAATTAAATTGGACAATAGAAAAAAATATTCAAACTTTCGTTTTTGGATTTCGATTTTCGGGTTTGCAATTTTAAATCGTATTTTTGAAAGTGAGTGTATTCTTAGATTTTTTTCTGGTCTGGTATGGGGCCCTTCATAAATACTATTTTTAACATTTTTTTAAATTTGAAAAAAAAATTTATCCATAAACCATAAAATACTTGTAGTCATGTCCTTACGCTATGCGATATATTTAGAACTTTTATGTAAAATGCCGAAACCAACAATTTTGTGTAGTACTTTAACCCCCAACTCTTCGGTGTATGGGCCATTTTGTTCCTTTCCAAATTCGACAATATCTTTAGCTTTAGTGGCCACACTCGGTGGAGAAGGGGGGAAAATCTTGCTCTCAGCCGAACACGAGAGACGCAAAACAACCAAAGAAGCAACCGTTGAATTGTCTAGCAGTGGTTGGGCTAATTATTAAAAATTTTCATTTTAAGATTTGAATACTTATTGTTACAAAGAAAAAATTTGTTTTTAAACTTTTTTGTGTTTTTGTTTGATTTTTAAATACTCCAGTTCAATATTTTAATAGAAAAAAGTGTTTTTGTTTCTTATTAAATAATTACGAATTTTAGTTTTTAGTTTTACGAATTTTGTGGTAGGTCCCGTCCCGGGAATTCTCGGGAAAATTGCTTATTTTCGTTTCCCGCTCTCCCGGGAATTTTCTCCGGGAATTCCCGGTATTAAAGATCTATTTATATACATAAAAAAGTACTGATTTTGGAATTCAAAAATTCTTCTTTTTCTTTAAATTGTTATCGATCACCATAAAATAATATTTATGTAAGGGGAAAGAAATCAACGAAGGCTCAAAGTGCATATTAAATTATATTGGATTAAAGCATGTTTTTCAGTATGCACCAAAATTCACGGTATGTAATTAAATATTTATGCACGTCTATTTGATGCATATAATGAAGAAGAAAAGGACTTCAAATGACAATGATGCGTTGAAATAGAAGACTTTCGAGGAAACTTTAAACGCTGCTATTAAAAAAGCCATTGAAGTTATTTGAAGACAGCGGAAAATGGATCAAAAATATTGATAGCTTATACAAAGCCCTCTTAACTGTCCGGACTACTTCTGTAGAGGGTGAGGATTTTCTCAACAACTGAAAATTGTGTTACTTGTGTTACTGAAACCGATTGTTAGATGAAACAATTAATACATTAGTGGTGCTCAGTTTTTTATGCAAATGGCCTTGCGAAAGGACAAATGCAGAATATCGTGGCTTTCTTATAAAATTCTACAACAAAATGCACTAAATTTCATAAAAAAGCTGTCATGAGTTGAATATCATCTACTTTTAATCAATTCATACTGTCAGTCTTAGAGCTATGTTTTATTTGATAGTTATTGATATTCATTTTTTTCTTTTGTCTTGTGTTAAGCTTCTTTTTATTATTTCTGGATTCTAATGTGAATTATTATTGATAATTACAAGTACTAGTGGGTTTGAATGTTTGTTTGTTCAGTTTATTTGAACATATACATCCTTTTTGCTAGGTACCTTTAGAGTTTAACAATTAAGTTATGAGCTTAGTCGAGCTGTATGGGTTTATATCTAAAGAAATTTAATTAGTTTTGGTTTGGATATCAATAACTATAAAAAAATACCGCTCTAAGACTAATAGTATGAATTGATTAAACCTGCAAACCACTAGCTTTGGTCGAGTGGTCTAAGCGGTAAAGAACTCTGATGAGATTAGCGGGAGTTATCGAAAGATCAGCTCTTAATAAAAATATAGTTTAATTGAAAAATTAAATTAAAACCTAACTCAAGCTAAAGCTAATTAAATTTCTTACTTTATTTACCCAAATTTTTGTTGAATTATTTCACTTTTAAAACGCAATAATGTCAATTGACTTTATTTCCCAACATGGTGGGAAATAATATCAATTGACCTTATATTCATTGACCTTATTACCTGTGACCTTCGATCACTCATCAAAGCTCGAACAACTTTTTGATTCAATAATACATCTTTTTGATACAGATTTAATAAACTACAATAAAAATGTTCGTGCTTTGTATAGAGAATCAGGCACTTCTGGCAAACAATATGTTTTATTTTATTGTGATTATTTCGAACTAGTTTACTTCGATTTAAATCGATTATATAGAGGCTTAGGATCGTAACATTACACATAGGAACAAGAAGAAAATCAACATCAAATTGGTTTGCAATGTACAGAGCAGAATATAACAAGAATATTTTTAAAAGACAGTACACTTCCATCATCAGTGCCCATGTTTATCTTGCTTATCATCACTTGTCATGTGGCTTTGTTGAAAGTGCGCAGAAAAAAACTATAATTCGAATTCTTTTACTAAATTCATAAATTCAAATATTTTTTCAACGGAAATGGGACCTATCACAAAATTCGTCAAATTAAAAACTAAAATTCGTAAATATTTAATAAGAAAAAAATTTAATTTTTTTCCATTAAAATTTTGTATTGGAATATTTAAAAATCAAAGAAAAAAATAATAAAATTAAAAAACAAATTTAAACACATATGTGTTATAATAAAAACCTATGATAATTTTTTCTGTGTGATTGCAATTCTTATATATACAAACTTTTTTTCGTGAATTAAATCACTACTAAATTAATGTTAATTTGATGATTGTATTAGTTTTTTCAGTTTTTTTTTCTAATATTTTTTATTATTGTTCATAAAGACCCAATAACAAGTCAGTCACTAATTTTTGCGATTATAATCTATTCTCCCTTTCTGTTTATGAATTTATCATGTTTTCTAATGATGTTTGAAGAAAAAGGAATTCAAGCATCAGCTAAAAAATCGATCCCACTATTCTTTGTTTCACTTAACTTTAAGCTTAAAAATATATGTATAAATAAATAATATATCTTATGTAGTCGTGTACTTTTATTTATTCTTTAGTGTTATTTACAGCCGTAACTAAAATAACTTTATTTTCTTTTTCGTTTTCTAATTGATGCTACAGGTGATAAATTTGGACGCCGTTTTACTAATAGCAGTTCATTTTTTGTCTCGTTTCTTGCCTGTATACCGGTAATAATTTTGGCAACGGGTAAGTGTTGTTTTCTTCCGTTTTCTTAACTTATCTTAAATTCTAATAAATTTTGTTTTTTGCATCGTCGCCCATTTGCAGATGAAAAGTACGAAGCTGTTGTTGTGGGCTTGGCGGCATTTATTAAGTTCTTAAATGCGGTTACATTTTTTACGGCGAGCTTGCAGGGCATGGAGATTTATCCCACGTGTATGCGCCAGACTGGCATTGCTCTTGGCACCATTTTGGCGAATGCTATTGGTGTTTTGGCACCGTATCTTGTCTATTTAGGCACCACCGTCGACATCCGCAGTCCCTATTATATTTTGGGTACATTATTTTTTATTGGCGCCGTCGGTGCTCTTTTCTTGCCTGAAACGCTGCACAAAAAGCTGCCCGATACTATGGAGGAGGCTCGTCAATTTGGCATAAAGGATGTAAGTTTTGTGTAGAAATGAAAATCTAAATCACAGTAAGTGAATGAAAGAACGAATGAATGAACAAATCTATTGAATGGAAAATTATCTATTACACTTGTACGTTTAAAGTGTGTGTGTGTGTGTGTTTGTGTGTGTGTGAGAGTGTTTTTTTGTGTCAGTGTGAAAACGTCGTTTAGTTGCTAAATTTATTTTATGTTTTGTATTAAATCCAACATTATGTTTTTGTTATTTTTTTTTTTTTGTTCTATAGAAATTCTTCAGTCTACCCAAGGCGCCACCAGCCAACGCCAATCCAACAGCCACAAGACAGGCGGCAGATACTGCTGCAATGGAAAAGCTTAATCAGGCTCAATATGTGCCTTAAATTTTAGATATAAAAATTTTATAGTTGTTTTTTTAGTGATAGTTTTAGTTTTTGTTGTTGTTGTTGTTGTTGTTGTTTTAAACAACAACATCGTCATGATGATTTTATTTTCGCAAGCATGATTTAGCATTTCAGTATTTAGTTTTTCGTTTCCTCATGCCGTTATGTTGCGTCTCGCTTCGTTGTGCTGTCGACATCGTTCCCACTAATTAATGCGTAAGATGTTATTTCTCAGTTGGATGAATGTTTATCATCCTTTTTGTGGCACATATAATGGAGTAGGAGAGAAAAGAGTCCTTGTTTTTGTTATTCCATACAATGTGTGATGTACTTTAAGTCATTTTCTTAAGTTTTTATTACCTAAATGCATAATAATGTTAAATAAGTTTTATTTGTATGTAAGTGTACAATGAATACGTACGAACATAATAAAATTTTTTTCAAAAGAAAAACAAAAATGGGATCAACTACTTAATTTAGTTTTATTTCTGGATAATAACGAGATAAAATGCGGCATTCGGTACGTGACTGTCGCACAATACTTTGTGTCTTGTGTTTCAGACAAAATAGAACTCTTGACATTATAAGTTGACAGAATTTATTTTTGAAGCTTATGCACCGAAATATGACAAGATTTATATTATTAAGGAGATTTTTAGGAAAAAATTAATATTTAAGGTGTAAGAGATAAACAAATTTAAATTGGCTACTTAGACTACCAGGATCTAAAAAAATAGCTCCACTAGATAAATGTTTAATTTATTTTGTTTCACAATAATATATTTACGTTTTAATCAAAAAACTTCATTAGCATATTTCAGCATCACAAAGAAAGCGTTATATTTAGTCTATTATTTTCGTAAGAACGGAAAGCGATCATATTCACGCGTCAGTCCACAAGACAAGATATATTGTGTACACGAATGTCATAAATTATTGCAATGAAGAAAACAAAAGTTAAACAAATTTAAAATTGTTAAAATAAATAATATAAATTTCTTTTAAAATTATCTTTGTGTTTCTCTCTTTTTAAAATTTAAACTTCAAGTGCATTGTGTTTAGGAGTTAAATGTAGATATAAAATATCTTTATTAATAGAACAATTAAGCTCGAATATAAAAATAAAAAAGTTAACTATTCAAATTATCAAATAGTATAATAGGCTGTATGAAATAACGCCCAATGAAATAAGTCCCAATCAAATAACTCCCAATGAAATGGCACCTAAAGAAAATGAAATAAGTCTAAGCAAACTTAGTGAAATAAATCCAAAGAAAAATTTAATTATTCCTAAACCTCAAATGAAATAAGTTCCAATTTTTGGAGCTTGCTTCATAATGAAATATCTCACACACAAAAAATTAAAAAATTCCTAATGCAATAAAGCCCAAAAAATATGAAATAAGTTCAGATCACTTTATGGGCTTATGACATAAAAAATGTAGACTGTTTTCTAAATACCTCAGAGGACAAACTCCTTAAGCCCGGCCAAAGGTGGGCAATTCCGAAAACCCTTAGTAAACGAACACGGGCTTAAGAGCTTTCTCCTATGTTCTCTGTTCTCTGCTATTTCCAAATCCTGCTTTGCTTTCTGTAGATTTATGTTTGCCCGGTATTCCCGGGCTTCGGCCAGGCTTAAGGATTTTCTTCTCTAAGGTATTTTCAAGGCGACTCTGCATAGTGAGGATTTCCTCGATAGTCGGATAGAAATGTAGTTCGTTGAATGATTCATTCTATTTACCCTTAATACACTAACACATTCTCTACTATGATGAGCAAATCAATCGGGAAAGGTTTCCAAACGTATTTTTTTAAAACTTTTCAATTTTGTTCTCATTAAATTTTTTTCTAGCTGCGTACATTTAAGTTAATGTACATTTAGTGTACACAAACAAAAACAATACAAAACTAAATGGGAGAGCCGCTCTCATAGTTTTAGTATTGGCTTTGTTTTCCTCATTGAAAAATACCAAACAAAACCAAAGCAAACGTTTCGTTTTGTTTATTTTCCTGCTCTTAGGCCGTTAAAGTTAACTTTAGGTGATTTTGTTATAAACTATTTTACTGTACTTTCAATGTATATGGAAAAGGCATAATAAATATGAATTACCCATATACATAATGCAGTTTTTATAAATGGACCAGGGCTATTAACTTAATTCATTTAAAGCTGTTTGCTAATAAATTATATTTTTTTTTGTCTAGGTCTAACTGATAAAAGCAATGAACTTCACGTTTTCAACTTAAAAATAAATTTATATTACGAAGTTTAATGACTACAAAAACCGCAAATATAAATATAAATTTTTGTAGATAAATTTATATATTACTTATTTTTATCAAGTCAGTAAGCAGAAAGTATAATCCTAGATATGTTCAGTGTAGTGGAAAATTTATTTTTGAAAGCGTATGATTAATTAAAAAGTACAGTTATCCCTAAATATACGCAATGAGCTAGCAAAAAATGAACATCAAATCATTAGTAACATCATTAATGAACTAAGCTCTTAGTTCTATTTCTGCTGAAACATTCATGAATTTAACAGGCGGTTGTCATAGGACGGAATTGATCCAAATAAGTGAATGGTATGCGCTTAAAAGTTTATCTAGAAAAAATTTTGGTATAAATAACAGCCTTAGAATATTAAATTCAGTACTTTTAGTGATTGGTATGCTCTTGGAAAAACGTTCGATGTAATTTTTTGTAGCCAACCCGTCCTGAATAAAATTAACATCCAATTGCGGTCGATTGACCATTAAATAGCTTTGAGTATAACAGGAAATTGTTCGTATGAGTAATAAATTCCATGTAAAAGTATTTCCTGTCACTTTCAATGTAAAGAAATTCAAAGCGAATGTGAAATCATAATAAATTCATCTTGCTTTCTATAATACATTTTTTAGCTGCAGGATAATATAATAAGTTTTTATATGAGTACCAAAAAAAAAATATTCACAGGATCGACTGGAATTTTTCGAATGACTCGAAAAGACGTTACGGAGTTATTCCACCTCAAATAAACGAAGAAAAAGGGTGAAATGGACTTAGCCCTTTCGCATTTTAATGAAACTCGGTATGGCCTTTTTTAATACAACAAAAACACAGATATAAAATATTTGGCTCATGGGTTATCTAGCTATTGAGATATGATGTCGTCAAGATTTAAAAAAATACATCTAAAGAAGTTGACTTTACTTACATTATCACAGATATCTTAAGAACAACTTAATTTGCAGAGGTTAGTAATATATCGTTTGAAAGGTAATAAAACCCTCTTCAAAATAACGTGATTAAAAATGGTTTCAGGCCACATTAAACATTAAGAAACATAGTTATATAACCGAAAATCGGGATATATATTTCTTAAAAAACAATAATTTTAAAATTTTCAAAAATATATATGGTAGTGTTCACTTTTAGATCTACATATAAGTTATAGTCCTTAGGTGGTAAAATTATAATATCCAAAGTTATAGATACATATTAAAAATTAACAGAATTTTCATAGTTAAAATCCATATTAATTAAAAAAAGGACAATCTAAAAACTTTCTTCAAAGTATATCGATGGTCATACGTTGACAATAATTTGCAGCTATTTTATGTCATTGTTAGTAAGGCTTTCAGCCTATTTATAATATAACATTTATAATGTAATAGCGAAGTATTCACTTAAAAGTCTCTATACAAAGAAATCAGAATAAAGCAAAATTAAATAATAAGCAAAGTGGTAAAGATCCATTGTCGAAAACTATAGTTATAACGATTTTCTTTCGTATATCTTCAAATTTCGTTATAGCAGTTTTGAAACGCTAAGTGCGTTACTTAATATATGAACAGTCAATATCTAACTGTAGACCAGAATCAAAATATTCTTAATTAAAAAATTGTTTGATTCAAAATTTAAGTCCTCCGCGCCACACACATTTTTGTGCAAAAAATATAAGAAGCTGTTTTAGATCATTGAAAAGTTGCACCCAGCATTATATTGTCTAAATTAAGAAAATAATTAATTTAATGAGAATCAGCACGACCATTGCCCGAACCTCCAATACTATCTAAATCAATTTTTTCGCATAAAATTTTTCCTATCCATGGAAAAGTCTTCATATTTGGCATACCCACATTCTTAAATAAACAAAAGATGCATGCCAATTCATGCTCACAGCCCATATACAGGGTGACCCATAATTCAATGTCAAGCCGGAAGCGGGTAATAGGGTAATTAGAAAGTGCTCCACAAAATGTTAGATAAAAATCCATTTCACTTATTTTAAAAGGTGTTGCCATTTGAAAAAATCCACCTGTGATGATCTTTCTATTGCTGTGACTACAAATCTTCAATTTTCTTATTTTTTTCTCCTATATTATTGTGAGATATCCTTCTGTAAATTACAGTTAAAAATTCATACTGTAGTGGCCTGATTTGCAAAGAAAATCTTACATTTTGCCAAATGACGTACTTAAAATTATTGCCACTACCAACTTTAACCGGCCGTGTTGAAGAAAATGTTTTAGGTATTTTTGGCAAGAGTCATCAAAAGTTGCCGTGTTTAGCCCGAGTTCCAAAATGGTATAATACCTGGTCGATTTGTGTTTCAAACTGCAAAAAAAACATTTTTCCAGCAAATCTATCTATTATTTTTAAGTAAAAATTTTTTTTAGTCGTTATTCAAACGATTTTTCAATCTAAACATGAAAACGTTCGAATAATGACAAAATTTTTTTTTTTACTTAAAAATAATAGATAGATTTGCTAGAAAAAATATTGGTTTATACACACAAAAAACTAATATACGATTTCAATTACGAAAACTGCAGATTCAATTAATTGTGTTGTTGAAGTTCAACCAACGACTAAAATTATATATTCAATCACTGAAATTAAAATTTTCAATTACTCAAAGTTTGTAAAATTGCTTAGAAAATTTTGTTTTTGATCACATTCAATTCCGAAATTAATGGAAACTAATTTTAATTTCAGATCAAGTGTGTTAATTGAAAATTTTTTAGCATTAATTTTTTCTCTTTTCTTTTGGTCTTATAAGACCAAAACAAAAGTGGTTTATAAGCTAATTATAGATTACTGAGCCCGAAGCTAAAACTTATTTCTTTTTCATATGAATCGTTTTCGAGATATTTCACACAAAGTTTTAGCAAAATCGGAGATGGTGAGGTCCACCCTTTAGTTGTTTTGAGGTGGTTTAACTATATGCCGTATTGAAAAAACATTGTTTTTGGATACTCAAAATATATAAGCACAAGTTGCTTATTATGTTATTGTTTTTTCGAACCTTGTGATTACAAAAAAAATGACACATATTGTTATCTTTGTTGATATATTTTATTTTCACACAAACGTTTCTCTTTATTTTAAAGTATAAATTGTTAAAACGTACACATGATTCTTAATTGATGCTTTAATACGAATTATTAAAACAATGAACCTCTGCTAAAGTTGCCAGCTGAACTAAAGATAAATATTATCCTGTTTTGAAGTATAGAGTACAATTTAGAGTATTTAGTATTTTAGGACATAATTTTTCTTTTCTAATAAACAGGACAGGGTATTTAGCTGGAACGTGAATCGCATGTATATGTATGTCGCTTATCTCTTTTCAACTTATAATGCCATATGGAATATCGGCTTAAAATATTGTATATTCAAAATCTATGTATTTGCTATAGAAAGTAAAACGATTAATTCCAAAACTAAAAAAATGAAGAATGAATTGCCAAATTTAACTGCAATAGGAATACATTTTTAGAAATCCACTTGTTATTAAATTATTTAATATGATCAAAAATTTTTGCAACAATGATATAAATAAACTTGAATGACTTACAAAGATTTTTCCAGGCACGAAAACATCAAGTGAAGAGGGAATTTATGCTCACATTATACGACCGATTTTGATCAAACTTAGGGCCATTATTACAACT
Source organism: Panzeria rudis (assembly GCA_956483635.1). Taxonomy (NCBI): domain Eukaryota; kingdom Metazoa; phylum Arthropoda; class Insecta; order Diptera; family Tachinidae; genus Panzeria; species Panzeria rudis. The sequence goes on from OY101447.1 coordinate 195,138,626, forward strand.
AGACAATAGCTAAAGGCAGTATTTTGTCGGACGAATAAAAGGTTTACCTTTCTTAAAACTTTACTTTAAATGAAAGTGAGCGACAAGTTAAAGTCAGGTGCATCCTACCTGGTAGGTTAAAGTAAATTTGTAATAATGATAAACTGTTTATCCGTGTGACCAAAGCCTGCTTTTAACTATTGTCAAGCTGTAATAATGTCCCTTATACTTATGTTTTCAACATATTCAGCCTTATCACGAATAAAATCTCACGTGAAGTTTTTGCCCTTTCCCTAAATTTGCGATCGCCAACTTTATACATTTATCACCATTTTCTGTTCATGGGAAATAGTTCACGTGAATAAAATATTCGCATTTTTTTTCTCGATAGGACTGATTTATTCACAGTTGTGTACAATTTTTATTTTATTAAAATCGGTGCAGTATTTTTGGAGCTATATATAAGCGTTTGAAGTTGCTATTAATACATGTATAGTGTACACTGAACACGTATTACTCATACATGTAAGTTGAAAACAACAACAAACAACAACAAACAAAACATTAATGTGTTTTTGTCTAATTGGTTTTGCAAAAATAAATTAACAATAATAATACTTTTTTTGCTTTGATATGTGAGAATTGTTGGAATGACATAGGAAGAAAAGGGAAGAGGGGCAATAAATTAATTTACCTTTATGGAAGGTGTTTTGTTTTTGGTTGCTACCGCCGTTCACCAAAGGTGAAAATGAACCCTATTGTGTGCGCTACGCCATCTGTCTGTCTGTTTCAGGCTTCTACCTGGAGAACGGTAACAGGAAAACCTAAAATTTTCACGGAAAATATGTAACTTTGGTCACTGCAAAAAGAAATACTAAAAATTCCTGAAAGTTAAAAATTAAAGGTTGGTCTAAAGTGACCAACGTGTTAAAATCCTAATGTAATATACATACATGGTATAGACCATAGGTACATAGAGGCCAAACAGAAACTTCAAAAACCAAAGTGTGCTGTCAAAAACCTAAGTCTAAGGATGTATTAGTAGAACATTTTGTATTAGTATTGGTTTAAAATAAAAATTTCCTCACAGCACTAAAACCGGCCTTGGTTGTAACAAAAAGTATTCTAAACTATTTATATATTTTATACGTGAATTTTTAGAAGTTTATGCAATTATTGTTGTATTAATTAATGAAAATATGAATTTCGAATGCTTTTTAATACATTCGAGCTCAAAAAATATTGATTTGCTAAACATTTTTTTGCAATTTTGCTATTTGGTACCAAACATTTTTATCCCAAATAGGAACAAAAATACAATACTGTTCAATGAAAAATAGGGTTGAAAACTTTGATAAATTTCAACAAACAAATGTCAACAAACTTAACAAAATATTTTAAAATTACAGCAAGAAGAAATATAAAATTTATATTAAAACAAATAAAAATATTAAATAAAACTACAAAATGTTTGTGCGTGGAAAAAAAGTTACGATTTAGTGCATTTTCAAGTGGAAAAATAATAGTCTCTCAAGTGTGTTGAAATGCAAAAATGGTGTCCTCTCATTTTTGTTGAATTCACAATATCTATATGTGTAAAGAGAGTTGTAATTATTTTATTGACAGTGTGAGAGCTTACTATCTATGTTTATCAATGGTATAGACACTTGACATTTTCAGTGTTAGTGTATTATTGTACAGACTACACCTATAAGTACTGAAATTTAAAAATTGTAAAATCTAAAGAGCATTCTATCAGGCAAAGTAATTATGACGATGTAATTTTGTCACTGAGCTGTATCTTGGAAACCGTAAATGGCAAACTCTTGACATCTTCACTGCATTTTAAAGGAAACAGTAAAGAATGCTAAACAACAAAGAAACTAAAAATTAAAGGGTATTCTGTTAAATAATGTAGTTCTGATATTAAGGTGTATCTTATGAAACGCAATAACTAGATAATTGAAGAAAATAAAATAAATAATTATATATAATAGGATATCTCTAGGATATCTCTTCAAGTAATGAAACGATCGCCAAAAAAAAAAACAAAGCGCCAAAATTAAAAAAATCTTCAAAAAAGCTCAAAAAATAGTTCAACATAATAAAGAAAAGATAGTTAGTGAAGTTCGGAACCTTTACAAAAGCTCATTAATAGGTACGACTTGTCGCGAGGTGAAGACAAAATCTGTTGATTGGGTTTACTAAAGTAAGTAGGGGTGCTGTTGCTGCCGTCGTTGGCAGTGTATGTAAAAAAAACTCTAATGAGAAGACTGTGGTGGTCTCGAAACATCTGATGCCAGTTCAACCTTTCGTACATCAAAATTTTTAATTGAATGTTCAATATTTGCATGCTTTAGAATTTCTCTCTAAAATAAAAAAAAATAATAATAATAATTATTTGATCGAACAATTAAATTAAAAAACCAACTTTAGCTAAACTAATTAAATAAAATAATTTTGGATTGAAACCTCCAAAATTTAAAAAAATCACCAAAAAACAAAAAAATACCGCAAAACGAAAGAAGCACCAAAAGAAAAAAACACCTAAACGAAAAAACACCAAAATGAAAAAAGTCCCCAACATGAAAAAATCGCCAAAATAAAAAAAGTGCCATAACGAAAAAAACTAAAAAACCCGCCAAAAATTAAAAATATCGCCAAAATTAAAAAATGGCCAAAAACTAATAAAATCGCCAAATAAATAACCGATAAAAATAAAAGAAGCACCAAAACGAAAAATCACTACATATAAATAAAAAAACAAAGACGGCCTTAAACAAAAAAAAAAAACCGCTAAATCTAAAAAAATCACCAAATGTACAATAAAAATAACAAAACGAAGAAAATCTCCAAAACGAAACTGCGCGTTATTGAAAAAGGCACCAAGACGAAAAGACAGCTAAAGCTTAGATTTAAAAAAAAAAATTGCAAACCGAAAAATCGCTAAGACTGTTTTCAAATTGTTTTTTATAATGTTGATTAATTTTTCTATGAACGTAATGAAATTAATTAAATACATCTATGAAATAAATTTCATTTAAAATAAAATTATGACAATATGTCAAATAATAAATTTCTTAAATATTAACATCTCAAATACGGACGATTGTGTCGTCCGTGGCCATACTAGTTGATATAAATTGTTAAATCTGGCAACGGTATTGAAAGGTTTTTGTCTAATCTTGTTTCTGCTATCAACACAAAATAGTCTTTATCATTTAGAAATAAGGCTATAATATCCAAACAAGGTTAGACTACTGGCAAATTAGGTTGAAACGTTGAGGCAAATATAGCAAAAATATAATAATAAAATTCATTTACATTTTTATTTTTCTCTCGAAATTATAAAAAACTAAATTTTTTAAAAACATTTCAGATTTTCTAGTAAGTGGCAAAAATTAGTATTTTTACATAAAGAATATTTTTACATAAATCTAAAGTGCTTCATAAAGAAAATAGTGTTGATAAAGGCACTATTATAATATATTCATAGGTGCAACCACAGTTAAACTTAACGAGACATAATCGACGAAAACCGGTTATATATGATAGTTTGGACTATGTCAAGTGCCGATACGGAAATACATCAAAAGCAAAATTAGCTTAAGTGCAGTTCGTGTTTGAAATTTTCGATGTGCACACTTTTTTGTAGCGAAAAGGTGTCGCTTAATATTAAATTCTCTTTTTCAAATAGAGCAAACTTACTGACAAGTATACTGTAAGTATATCAATGAAAGAGTTAAAGGACAATTTGCTATGGCTAATAATTACTGGTTTTAAAATAATTTTATAAATTAACGGACACCAAATATAGCTTAAGACACATAAACATGCGTTATCTCATAGGAAATTCATAAAAACTATTAACATTACTGATATGTATCCGTCCACTACAGTTCTATGTAGTCAATATTAAGGCTCTACTTTGATTTAATGAAACGATAATTAAAACATTCTTCTCCTGTAAAATTTACTTCTTGGTGGTTAAGTTTTTTTCTTGCAATAATTCAAAAAATTAGGTCAATAAATGCAAGAAAAAATTATTTCTAAATGGTCAATACCTTTTATTAGTGGAATTTTGACAATTACAATTTAATATAACTTGCAATTTCTTGTTGGAGGTCATTGGCAGTAGCAATGTGAAATATGTGAAGTATATTTAGATACCAATGCAATACGTTTTACCTGTGCCACTATAGATTCTATAAGCATTTGTGGAAATCTTGCCTACATCCTTGCATAAGTTTAATTTGAAGGAACTCATTTAAACACAAAAGACATTTGAGATAGCAAAAATAGCCTAGTACCACCAATGGTGAGGTTTCAGCAATGGCCATAGTGTTGTTAGTGCCGGCAATTGGAAATCAGTTCAAAGCATCTTAATTAGCAATTACTCTAGGTTCCTCTTTTTTCTGGTACTAACCCAAAGCTTGTGATCTAAAATCAGATATCAGGAATATGAAATACATGTTTCATTTAGCCTTGTTGGTGTTGTTGTGTATTCGGGTTCTTTTTACTTAAATTTATAATATTTTAAAAGAAAATCCAAAATAGGCCAATGGAATTATAACACATACATATATGCTTTATTCTAATGTAGCAACTTTTTCTGCATTTGGCTAATTGTAAACCAAACATTATTTTTGCCGATTTTATTTGCAGATTTTCTGAATTTATAAATTATGAAAGATAGTAAGTTGATCAATAGAAATGGTTCTGTGGATATCAAAGTATTCGAATGCAGTACAAATGATGATCCATTTGCGGACATTATAGAAAAAATTGGCAGTCGTGGTCGTTATCAGTCAATCTTCAATATCATTTTCCTTATGGGACTTACGATCGCAGGTGCCATGGTTTATATGAATATATTCTTAGCTTTAAATATACCGGACCATTGGTGCACAGTACCGGGAAGAGAGAAAACGAATTTAACATTGAGTGAATGGCAGAGAATAACATTACCCAGGTAAGTCTTTGATATGATTGCAAATAAAAGTCTTAATTGGTTTTTATTTTTATCCTTCAATGTAGATCCATAGACAATCGTGGTGCTGAAAAATATAGTAGCTGTTATATGTACGATGTGAATTTCACGGAGACTCATAGCTGGAAAGATTGGAATTTAAATGATAGAAATATAACAGGTAAAGCACAACTTTTACATAATTGAGACAACTATTTTGTTATTAATAATAATTTTATTTTAAAGTTATATATTATGCATTTGTTAATTTGTTTCTTTATTTTATATAAGAGTGCCAAAATGGCTGGACTTATGACCAGACTTGGTTTAAGGGCACCATACCATCAAAAGAAAATTGGGTCTGCTCTAAAAAGCTCTATGTGACGAATGTTTTTGTATCTGGACGTGTAGCAGAAGTCGTAGGTCTTTTGTTGCTAGGACAAATGGGTGATATGTAAGTATATGTATGCAGATGATATAAAATTAAAATATTAACTTGAAATAGGAGTAAATGGTAATCTAGAAAATGCATACATATCGGTTTTTCAAAGTACGGATATTTTATTTATATGTCGAGCCTTAACCTCAGGAAAACTGTAACCAACATATTTTTCGAAACGCGTTTTTTTTTGACAAAAATCAATTACTTATGATCATATAGACTATCTGTTAAAGTTTCAAATTTTTGACTACAGAAAAAATTAGCTAATCTACACAAACAAGCGTTGTCTTATAATTTATTAAACTATTAAGATTACATATGTCAGTCAAAGAAAATCTCTTGTAGTCAATATGAAAGCTCTACTTTTATATAAAATAAAGATAATAAAAAAATACTTCTTCTGTAAAATTTACTTTTTGCTCATTACGATTTTCCTGCGGTTAAGGGTCGATATATGCATAATAAGCTTCACACGTTCTTTCAAATGGTGTTATCAGTTTATTCCCCAGCCATATATTTTCGCAGATATGCAGTATGTATTTCATGTGCGTCACAATATTATACATTTTATTTTTATAATTAATTGATAAACTTCTTTAATAGCTGTCTGTCTATTGGTTTCCATAAAAAGTTTTTTTTTTAATTCTATCACAAAATTTTAAAATTTTAGTATACAAATTAAGTATATCCATTATGATGTAAAATATGTAAGATACGAAAAATGTAGTATGAAGCAAAAGTCTGATAACGCCTTTCTTATTAGAATTACAGTAAAATTGACTAATGCTGATGAAAAAAAGACTCAGAATATATTCACTCCAATACTAGAGTGAATCCATTGAGTAATTTAAAGATATTTGATATAAAACATTAAAAACTACCTACTGAAAAGTTAAGTTTTGCTTTTTACGACATCCGTATTTTAAGGTAGAGATATTTTAAAGGAATTCACAAACGTCTTAGGTACTAATATATAACAACATTTCTAATAGGACATATTTCAATGCCCTGTCATATACTCAAATTCTAAACCATAGGTAAATACGTTGATTTCTAACTCTCGGCCTGTCAATAAAAAAATTATAACTCTCTTCACGTATAAGTCTTGTGTATTCAGTGTTACCATATGTGAAGAATTATCTTATTTTTGAAATTTTCTGCTGGGTCGAAAATATAAAAAGATTTTTGCCCTTAAAAAAGATTTTTATATATATAAAATTTTTTACTTTTTCTGTCTTAATTGGAATTACTTTCAGAAAAAACATATTTTTTAGCTAAAATATTTACGAGTATTTTTATGAGTTAATTTGTTTCTAAATGCCTGGCACTGCTTTCGATTATTTTGCACAGCTTTCAATAATATTTATTTGCTTTATATCGTTTTCAATTTTGTACGCACGTTTTGAATATGTCGAATTTTGAATGAAGCAGCTGCAGCAACTTTATCAGCTGTTATGTTTTCTGTCCTACAAAAATTTAACTAAAGACATTTTGCAATCAATCTAGCCTCAAGTGATCTGTTGCCCATAACAAATTGTTGGTGAGATTTCAGCAGATTCTTACAAATAAGCTTCGTTGACTCTGAGCTAGAAAGAAAATTTTTAGGACAAAGTGTGTCCATGTTTTCGGAAGGTATTATACTCAAATGATCTTTCATACAAAATGAATTTTTTTTAGCATTTTACCCTTTTTTTATTTACCCGAGTTTTCTTTAAAAAACATTAAAATAATCAATTTGCACAAACGTGTAAGTCAAGGAAAATGGGTATTTAACTTCTTCCTTTAAAGTCCAGCTGGGTTTGAACTTGATAAACTCCTTCCTCAATGTAAATACTTCATGCTTTTTAGTTTCATGTTTATATATTTCTCGCGTTGCGCTTTAAATGAAATAAATTTTAGCTAAAAGATTTTTAAAGGAATAATAAGATTTTTATTCTGTATTTTAAAGATTTTCGAGAAAAAAATATGGCAACACTGTTTGTATTCAACAAACTTGAGAGAGGCAATTCAACACACATCAGAGAGCGTAATTTTTGCACTTGAAAACGCGGTAAAATGTATCTTTTTTTTTGCACAAACAAACACTTTTTTATTTTATTTAATTTTTTAGCTGCTTTATGTTAAATTTTATGTTTCTTCTTTCTGAAATTTTAAAATATTTTTTTAATGTTGTTGGCGTTTGTGTGTTGAAATTTTTTTCATTCAGCAGTAGTGCATTTTTCTTAATATTTGCGATAAATGTTTTTAGTACCAAATAGAAAAAATACAAAAAAAAATTTTAGCAAATCAACATTTTTCAATCTCAAAAGTATTAAAAATTATTCTAAATTCATATTTTCATTAATTAAAGCAAAATTAGGGTTTTGGTGCTGTAGGGAAATTTTTATTTCAATCAATCCTAATACAAAATGTTCTACTAATACATTCTTAGACTTAGGTTTTTTGAAGTGTTTTAAAAAAATTACCTTAAGGTCACTTTTTTATAAAAAAACGTTATAAAAACTTTATTCGATATTTCGCTACTCCTTTGTGTAGCTTCTTCAGGATAATCAATTAGTAACAATTAGTAATAAGATTTAAAACAACAATGCAACAGTAACAGTTTCGATAAGTTATATATATAAATATTTTAAATTGATTTTTCTATTTCCTGTTTTTGTATGAAAAAATTATTTTACTTAGGTTTTTTGACAACCGACTTAGGTTTCTGACAACTATTTGCGCTCCATGTTTTCCATGTACTAAACTATAAAAACTTCAAAAACTAAACATTAAAATATTAAATCAAAAATATTTTTATACTACATACAATAAAATAGAAAAATTAAATTTCAAAATAGAAACGGTTTTATTTAAAAGTTTTTGAGCTGAACACACAGCACATCATAAAAATATATAAATAAGTTGTAGAGTCATATGATTATTTTTTATTGAGAATATCAGCAACAAACATACAACTATTGTATAACGATAGTACCTACAACAGTTAGACTATTTAGGACGACCTTGTGAATTTCCTTATTAAATTTTATTTATTAAACAGTTTTGAAAATTGTTTTTTTATATCATTTCTCACATACATTCGTCAATATGTCGTATTCATTTTAGAAATACTTTTAATTTTTTTTACAACTTTGCAGTTACGGGCGTCGCTTTATTTATTACATCAGTGTTACACTTTGCTCCGTTGGCAGACTCTTATCGATTGTCACGACATCTGACTATGCTTGGTTTTTAATATTTTCTGGCCTATCATCATTATCAATCAACAGCGTATTTCAATCTGCTCATATTATTGCTCTGGAGATATCAAAGGAGTGAGTATTAAACTCCATTAAATTTTTATCATAAGTTTTCTCTTTGAAAAATTTTTGTTTTACAATTTGAAATTAATTTAATAGCATTGTTTAAGCTTGTGGGATTTTTTATATAAAAGATTCAAAGAATTTTTAATATTTCGCTATACCGTTGGTTGGGTTTGTTTATATAACTTATTTAATAAAGAGTTTTACAATAAAAGAAATAAATTTAAATAATAAATTTAAATGCTAAATAATGTTTTCTATTATATTTTCCTCTTTTTATAGTGAAAATCGCAGTTCAATATCAATGTATCATAATTTTGGTTGGTCTATTGGCATAACTATTGTGCCATTATTATTTTGGTGGATACGGGACTGGGAACTGTTTATGTGGATTTCTTCAATCCCAATTGCACTATATCTAATATGCTCTCAGTAAGTACTTTTCAGATACTAATGATACACATTTATAAGAGAAGAAAAAACAAATACAATTTGCTTTTTCTAAAACCACGAATTATACATAAGAATAAGCCTGAAATGTTATGCTCCTAGAATGCATGTTTCGTCAAATAGAATTTTTGATTATCTTTGTTCTACCATAAAATATCATGCTTATAAAACTTGACTAGGCATCCCCTTTTGTCTCGCTTAAACTGCTTTTTAAAGGTCAATCACGCCTAAAAGTTTTATTACGATTTTTAAATTTGAAAGCTTCAAAAAATAGCATTTTTATTTAAAGGCGAGACTTATGTGTTGTTTCCACAATGCAAACAAGCACTGATTTTCTAAAATTTATATAAAATGCACTCAGTTTCTTGAGTGATTTCCATACAAATTTTAGACAAGCAGTGCTTGTTTGCATTGTAGAAACAGCAAATTAATTTGTATGCGATGTTGATCTTTACCAAATGGAATATTTCCATCATACTCAGAATATCTTGCCAGGTTTAGCTTACACAAAATTTTTAAATAGCATTCCTTTATAATCTTTGCGAAAATCTTATATTATTATCTTTTTTCTTGTATACTCCATAAAAAGTTTCGTCATTGAATCACCACGTTGGTTAATTAGCAAGAAGCGTTTTGGTGATGCGATAAAACAGTTTAAAAAAATTGCTAAAGTCAATGGACGACAGTTTGATATGACGGAAAAGGAGTTGACTCAAATATACTCGTCCACCAAACAAGAGGTTACCTACGGCATGGTGTCTTTGTTCAATGGTTGGCGGCTGGCGAAAAACACTTTAATAATGGGATTCTTAAGGTAAAGTCATATATAACATTATCAATTAATGCTTTCTTCTGTAGTAGCTGACGTATTGATAAAAAATATAATTTATGGCGTTTTCTATTCTACAAAAAAAATGAAGTTTTTTTACTTTTTATTAAAAAAATTGCAATTTAACTTTCCTTTAAAGGAAAAATTTCCCTACAAAAGGTATGATATAATAATTTCTAATAAATTCTCTTCTTCGAAACATGATTATATGTATGGCAAATTTTCATTAAAAAGGGCAAATAGTGCAACACAATTTTGTAGAAAAGAAAACACCATTAAATTCAACATTTATTTAAAAAATACTTGTTTTTCGAAAATCCATAAAAGTTAGGAAAATCCATAAATTTTTTTTATGAATATAATATATGGGCATTTCCACAGATATGTCCAAATTTTGTCACGTAATGTGATCAAGTAATTAATATTTTATTTCTGAACCATGTATTTCAAGTTTTCCCTGCCTTTTACTAAATGTAGAGTTACTTATGGTGTACACCAATATATAAAGAAGTAAAAATTTCTAGTCGGAGTAGATATAGCATTTCACGTTTAGTGCCATTTTTTGTAAAATAAAACGAAAATGTCAACAAAACAAATTTTCGTATTTTATTGTTGTTTTCAACATAAATTTTCACACGAAATTTTCGTTTTATTTTATAAAAATTGGCAAGTAATACGCATAAATAAAAAAAAGTTATACAGAGATTTTAGTTAAACTAAAGCTCCAAAAAATAAATTTTACAGTAGAAATATTTCATAATTATCCTTGGTTTAAATCGAAGTAAAGCCTTAATATTGGCTACATGAGATTTTAGACTGTTTGTTATATGTAATGGTAATAACTTTAACGCACGTTTGTGGATATTTTAAGATATTCTTGATGTCACTAAATATCAGTTAATGTAATCAAATTATTTCTAAGCTTGTAATTATTATCCTTAGCAAGCTGTTCTTTGACTATTTCATTGATATATTTTCAGTTTTTGAGACAAGTTTTGCTCTACTTGAAAAAGGAGATTTTAGCTTAAGCAACACTTTGCAGTTACAATAAAATTTATACCAATGAAAAATTTAAAGGGAAATTGCACTTAAGTTAACATGTCTTTTGTTGTATTTTCGTCATGGTACTTGACATGGCTTTGAAACATTGACAGATAGTCCAAACTATCATAAATAATTGATTTTCGCCAAACACCCATTTTCGAAAAGCATGTTTTTTTGCGGCTATGGCACGATATATTTATTTAATTTTGTTTCTTCGTATAACAGATGCATTATAGGAATTTCATACTACACAATAGTCTTATTCAGTTCGTCGATGAGCGGAAATCCTTTTCTTAACTTTTTTCTACAAAGTTTGGCAGAAATTCCATCATATTTTATAGGAAAATATTGTGGTAAGTAAAATATAAGTAGAAATTAAATTTTAGCTTTCCACAAGCTAGAGTGACGACTTATATCCTTTTATTTAATTTTGCTACAGGCGACAAATTTGGACGCCGTTTTACCAACAGTACTTCCATGTTCATATCATTTCTGTCCTGTTTGCCAATAATATTTCTAGCAACTGGTAAGACAAATTTGTTATTAATTTTTATTTTAATCTTTCATGCTCATATCATTTCACAGAAGAAAAATATGAGCTTCTTATTGCTGCTTTGGCTGCATTTATTAAGTTCTTAAATGCTCTTACGTATTTTACCGCCAGCTTGCAGGGCATGGAAATGTATCCGACTTGTATGCGTCAGACTGGTATTGCGCTTGGCACTATTTTAATGAACTGCGCCAGTATTTCGTCTCCATATCTAGTGTATTTGGGTACCAACATTGATATACGTTATCCATATTATATATTGGGTATACTGTTCATAATTGCCAGTATACTTGCTCTATTTTTACCTGAAACACTACACAAAAAACTACCTGATACTATGGAGGAGGCTTGCCAATTTGGCATAAATGATGTAAGTTGCTTAGAAGTTAAATCAAAATATTGACCCCTTAGCCTCAAATTATTGCAAACGCCTAAATAAAAAATTCGTCGGAAAAAGTTCTTTTTTTTTATTCGGCGATAGAATCGGAGGACAAGATCTGCAAATTTATCAACAATTTTGATAATAATAAAATAAACGTAATAATAAAATGCCGCTTACGATAATTTGGCGCAGTAAATTTAAAGTGGGTCGATTTTTTTCATAAAAAATCGTTTTAAGAAGGATTTTAAGCAAACTTTCCCAAGTAATACTGCGTCTAAAGTGGATTTCAAACTTACGGAAATTTCAAAATATGTTTTATGATGCCTTTATTGTAGGAAAAATTACAAAAAGTGCTTGAAGCAGTTTGGTGTATACTTAATATTTTATCAATACATTAAATAATGATGCGCATACGCCAGCTTGTTGTTAGGCAAACTGCTTCAAGACCTTTTGTATTTGGCAACCACTGTAGTTAGTCCTTTTATTCGCCTCGGAGAGGGTCTGCCCCAATCACTGGCTAGTTTTATTCGAACTTGCAACATATTTTGATATTCTGCAAACTCGATATCCATAGAATTCTTCGTAAGTTCGTTTCTCCGCTTCGATTTTTGTATTATTAATTTTTTTATATCCGCACAAATCGACCCACCAATGTAGGAGTTCTATATTGTATCCATGTTGTTAGTAGTTTGTATATAAACACTTTCTTAGAAACATGTTTCTATGGAAACTTGAAATAATATACCCGTTCCTACAAGGAATAACGGCTAAGCTCGATTTTGACAAGTGGTCAAAAGAGAATTTTTCATTCGTTATCTAAAATCAAGGAATTTAGATTAAGCTAATTTTCTTATGCTCGATGTTAGCAATATTCAGGTCTGTTCTGTATTCTATTCAGAATGAAAACTTGCGGAATTATCAAAGCATTGTTTTTACTAAATAATATTTATAGCAACAATGCTATGATAATTACAAACATTTTCATTCCGAATAGAATACAGAACAGACCTAACTATGCTATATGAATTTTTAATTTAATTTATAATGAAATAACAGTCAACTTAAAATAAATCAACAAAAGTATAAGGATCAATCAACTTTGTCCTAACTCGACTTTATTCCTTGTGGCCACAGATATATACAGCTCTAATAATACGTTGCAAATTCTACAATTATTTTTAAAATAATCTTTTTTAATATAATAACTATTTTTAGAAATTCTTCAGTCTACCCAAGTTGTCTTCAGGCAACAATAATTCAATGACGACAAATCAAACGGATAATGGAATGGAAAAGCTTAATCAGACTCAATATGCACCTTAAATTTTAACTGTAATTTAATTTCTACAAACCGAATTTTACATTTAAGCTATTTTCTAAGATTATTTTTAGCTTATCCAGTGTTTTTTTTATAAAAGTTTAATAAAATTTATTTCTAAGAACGTTATATTAAATTAAAGTTGTAAATTTTCAGCCACTGAAATTTTACATCGCATAAATAAAAAGAACTCTTAACTTGCTTCAAATTTGTTTTCACTTTTCTATTGTAATCAAATACTTAGTTGAACCCCTAATAAAAAATTTAACTAATTTCAGGACATCGAAGGAAAACTAAGTAATTTCCCCCGGTATAAAACTTTAAAGTTTAAACAAACTTCTTTTAAACATTCATATGAAACACAAAGAGAATACATTATTATTTTAAAATTGCATAATTTAGAACATCTAAAGAGTCCCTTGTCAGCTCTTTATGTGAAACATTTCTTGATACAAACTAATTTGGTTAGCAAGAACAAAAATGTTAAGTTATTTTACGTTCTAGCGTCTTTTGCATCTGCTCCTTTTTGCTATGCTGCTTGTAGTTTTTCCTTTATTTTTTTATTTTTTAGTTTTTATTCCGTCTGTTGCATAAACGCGATAAAATTGATTCACAACATCACATAAATCAAGAGCAAGTTGAAACTTTTGTTAGAATTTATCAGTAGCAAACACAAAATTTTAGCAACACCACCAACACAGACAACCAAAGACTCTATGCGTGCCACTAAACAAGGAAATACCTACCCATACCAATAGACAATAAATACAAGGTGGATATTTAGACAACCACCTTTACATAAGTTCAGGCATACGAATACACAACAAATGAAATACATAATTTTGGTTTATGAAATATTTAAAAAGTCTTACTATCCCATTCAAGAGTATGTGTAAGTATGCATGCAGGATAGTACACAGTGGCTTAAGATTTGTTTTTATTTTAGGAATAGTTTGGTATTTTGTAAGCCATTTATAATATTTCTGTGAAAGCAGATTGGTCGGCGGCGTTTTAATTGATTAGATTCGCCCTCATAAAATCGAAAATGAAAAATAAGAAAATGACAACTAAAATCAAAGTTTTTGAAGACTATTTTTTAAACCAAAAAATTTCTTCATTCTAAAAACAAACATCAAAACTACAAAAATCTTAGTTTTTAGTTAGTATTCTGAAAGACATGTGACTTACGAACAAAATAAGCCATGTATCTTATACATCCATGAACAAATGTTGATTTTATTAACAATGAAGTGAATATACATAGACACTTAAAAGGTACTTTCGGTAGTAACACAATGTGACAGTTCAAATATACTTCTGAAATGACCTAATGTAGGCTATAATCCGATTTGAGTAGATAATTTTAAAATTTTTTAGAAATTCGGTTACTGCATTAAGGAGCTACTTACAAATGATGGTAAAAACTATATAACTTTTTAGTTACTAGTCAGATTTTTTTGAAACTTTACATATTAATCGATGAAGGGCTATATTTGAATAATATATTATGGAAAAGTGTGCAGGTTACGAACTAACGGCGCAACAGTGAGCCCAAACTAAACACATCGCATGTTAGAAGCTTTAAAAGTCTTATAGCTCTCGCAAATCTCACCCAATTTTAAAAAGAGTATGCTTTAAATCTGCTTAAAAGCACGAAGAAGAAACATTTTATCTTAATACCTGTTATAATTTAAAAGATATTTGAGTGTAAACATATATATTGCATATTAGCCATAATTTATTAGCGTTTTGAGAATGAAATTGTTTAAATATATACACAGGGGAAGCTTCAGTCCTCTTCTATTCGGCATCGTTTAAAAATTGGAAATCGGTGCAGAAATAACCCAGTGAATTTTTTTTTGTCCGCAAAGTCCTGAAAAATTGTATTTTATGGATAACTTTAGATTTTTGGGTGTAACCAAACCGAATTTCTAAAAATGGCAAAATGATTTACTAAAGTAAGTCTATAACCTACACTAGGAATTGCAAAAAGCATATTGAAATTTCTCGATTTTGTCAAATAGTGTTATTTATTTTTTTCCAAAAATATTAAAAGTCAAATACCTTTTAAGTGTCTGGATGTATTCACTTAATGCCTAATAAAATAAACATTTGTCAATAGATTTTTGTGCTATATTAGCTTATTTTGTTTACAAGACACCTGTCCTTTAGAACAATAGTTAAAAGTTAAGGTTTTTGAAGTTTTAAAATTTTTATTAGTTTTTAGAAAGAAATAATTTGTTAATCTAATTTAATTTTTAAATAACTCCGAATGCGTTGATTGCACCATAAAATTATGTCTGCACTATTTAAAGGTAATTTTGTTATGCAGTTTTTTGTGTTTTTTTTTAAGAAATTTATTATTTGACATATTGTCATAATTTTATTTTAAATGAAGTTTGTTTGCTGATAGTTAAGCATTGTCTATATGCATTTCATTGGTGCTTTATCAAATCGTCAGTAGACTTCAACCACATCTTTGATCAACTTTTTATTTATTATTAAAATCGGGCATAGCGTTCCCGAGTTAGGGTGAAATACACTGAAGTACCTACTGAAAATATTAGACAGGCCTCGTTCAATATATGTCGGTGATTGGAAAGAAAAACTCAGGACATTCTGGTAGAGCGCACCAAAAAAATAATATCGGGGTATTGAATTTTTACATCTGCGGTTAATTTTTCATGAAGTTTTGCACATAATTATAGTGTTTCGGCATAGGGAATTATATAATCCTAAAGAGTAAGGTATAAGATGAATTCATGTAGCGGTGTAAAATGTCCCACAAGAAAATTTGTCATACAATTCCATTATGGGTCTTCAAAGACACCAAAGCTCAAAGCTCAATTTGAACATGCCAAATAAATTATAATTTAAAATTTGTTTAAGGGCTCATAATGCATTTATTCGTAAATATCGTGTATACAGCTTTCTTTAGTACGCTGAGTTCAGGCGCGGACTTAGCTTGAGATTTGTTGGGGGGTGGTATTTTTACCTGAAACATACTATTTTACGAAATTTCTTCTAGAAACTCAATAGAAATTGGGTATATTTTATTCGGTAATATCCCGCTACTCGCACCCCCCACCCTACCCCTTGTATGACTCCCTTTGTGACACATAACGAAATCTCGCTTGAGTCATATACCAAATAAAATTCTGTTTTGTGGGATATTTTAGCACTAATTGTGAATAAGGACGAAATTAGCTTTGAACACATTTCAAATTTTGACTTATTTAAGATATTATAGTTGTATTTTGAGCTTTTGTATCTTTAAAGACTTATAAATAAAGTGTAATTGAAAGTGTAATTGAAGTGTACATTAGAACCGGTTTTTCTATAAAAATTTTGTTTTAATGTACACTTGAAGCACACTTTGTTTTTTTTCCATATGGGGGATAGTGCCTATTTCACCAATTTATTTAAATATCAATTCACATTTAAAAGTAAATTTTACTTACAAAACTTAATGGAAATCTACATATAAATATGAACTGAAATAGGCCCTTATTGCAAAATTTTATGACATATATTTTATTTTTTATAGGACATTTTAGCATGCAACAAATGCATCGTCGCTAAAGAAAATTTTTTGTCCGTTTTCAAGAAAGGGACTAAAACACCTATAGAACGAAGCGTTAGAGGTTTAAAATGTTCTACAAAAATATTCACGCCGTGTTTTGCATAAAGGTGCTAAGCACATTTTATACCTCAAACGTATGCCTTACAAATATCTCCAATGACGCGTCATTAAATATGTTTAACATGGGACAAATTTAATTGCTTCTAAAATGAATCCCAGGTGTAAGCTTTCAAAAGGCTGATACACGTATATTTTATTAGTGCCTTGTAACAGCTTTAGTCATAGAATCTTGTGCATTTAAAAAATTTCAATTTTGTTGTAACTATAGTATTATATTGGCGATTAAAAATTAATATTTGGGGCTCCACTCATGACCCTCCTTTAAGTACGTATCAACTCGAAATATCGCAGCCTGTTAAAAATTTCTGTAAGATATATTATATGTATGTATGTTTGGCGAACTAGTGCGTTATACGAATTTTTCCAGCCACTGTGCAACAGTTATTTTATTGTTAGCTATAAAAGTTACCAAAACTGACAAACTTACGGCTACAACAAAAATCATAAAATTTTTGTGGTTATTTGTGTTAAAATATATACTAACTTAACATTTAATATGGAAGTGTGTGTAATTTATAAAAATTTCACCTTTTGTTAAATTAACCCCATTACTGTTGACGGCAAAAAGGAAAACTTATATAAATGCGCACATACACACACACACACACACATCCGAACTTACAAATAATTTATATACACGCACACAAAAACTGTTACCGGCAAAAGTTTATTTTGTTATATTTTCTTTCGGCGGATTTTTTCCAAACAGATTTAAAAGCTACACTCACTAAATCAATTTGTTACTTTTGACAGGGTGTATGATAAAACCTTATTTTAGGGCATTTTTATGTATTTAACGTACAGACAAAAAAGTCAGCATTTTATGTTTATTTTTGGCAGGTAAAACCATAAAATAAGGTAACAGTTATTTAAAAAATTTCTCGTGAAAAATGTAAATGAAATTTATTATTCAGTTCAAGGGAATGTGGGTAAATTTTAAATAAATTTAATAAATTTTTTACAACATTTTGTTGTGAGATTTTTGGGTTGTTTGTTCTTTAGCAAATAATTTTATTATGTTAAAATTTAATTTAATTTTAAATTGAGTTGATAATCAGAATAAGCTGATGAAAAAGATTTTTTATTGCTTTTCCAAAATAAAATAAATGCATCAGTCAGTCTATGTTTTCTGGAATTCCCTTGCAGGAAACATAGAATTCGAGTTCCATGACATTTACATCTGAAGTGGTGTAGTAGTAACTGTAGCATCAGGACCACCCTATCCCTTAATACTGACCATGTCTCAACCGGTTTGGGAGCGACCACAGGGTTCACTGCAGGCTTCACCACTGGACTAGTAGTCCAGTTAATACCATCAGTGGCACTGAACACTTCCATCTCCTCTGCCATACCATTGTAATGGCTGATAATAATCAGCCGTGCAGAGATCAACCGATCTACTAGCAACAACACTATCCAACCACAATTCGAACCAGTACCCATGTTCTGTAACTAATTTGAGAAATTTTTAATGCGAGTAAATTGTTATCATCCTGTGGAACACAGAGTGAACAACAAACAACATAATTTTTATTTAATTTTAATTTTGTAACGTGCTTTTTCCCAAATGGACCAAACATACAGACGAAAGCATCTATACCAGGACAAGAAACACCAACAAAACTTGAAACAAAACAAACTCTATCTGTTCTAATAATACCAATCTGTAGAAAGATAGTAAGTTGAATTTCCAGATGAAAAGAAAAATACACATTTAAAAGTAGTCACTATCTGAAGCAACTATCATTTACAAGATACTATGACGACACTTAAAGCCAATAGTTAGCAAAGACACCTGCAGCTAGTATGGTCACGAACCTCTGCAGTCACAAACCACTTGGAGATTGCCGAAAACAGGAGCAATAGTCCCAAGCAGTGCCGCGGGACTTCCCCGGATGATGATAGCATCACTGAAAACCCCGAAAAATCCACAGCGCCAACACTGATCACCATCCGGCACTTGACCTTCCTGCCGGAGTTTCATTTTCAAGTTGTGACAGGTTACAACCGGTCGAGCATTGCAGGAGGATTTCTTAAATTTTGCGTGCACAGCCTTAATATTCCAAAATTTGCAATAAAATGTGTAACAACAATACTGTATTACAACATACCGATAACACTGGGCTGCAGAAAAATAAAACTTTTAGAGCCTTTAAACACAATTCTTGCAAAAAACGGACTATAAAATAGGCGTGGCACCACCCTGATATTTTATCGGATAACTAGAAGTAGTTAAAACTAATATTTACTTTTCATGGGCGAGGCACAGCCCACTTTTCTATCCACAATGTTATATTGTAGCGATAACTAAATGTGTATGCAAAGTTTTATAAGAACCGGTTTAGTAGAAGTTTTTGAAAATAATATTTGCTTTGCATGGGCGTGGCACAGCCCACTTTTTTGATGTTGATGTAGTTTTTAAACAGAAGCTTAATGTGTGTGTAAAGTTTCAGAAGAATCGGTTGAGTAGAAGTAGTTCAAAACGAATGTGTATTTACTTTGTATAGGCGTGACCCCGCCCACTTTTCAACGGGACCAATCTGGAAGTACATCCTTATGAATAGAGAAAAAAATCGAAATTCGTTTATAAATGGCGGAGTTTTGAAGGTAAAGGATATCAAACTTGATATAATTTCAGCATTTTGTCAAGCAGGATCATATGTGCAATCAACTTCTGTAAGAGATTTTAAAAAGCAAAGAAAAGTTCGAGTGAGTCAACAAAACCACATGTTGACCTAAACACTTTAACCTAATCATCACATCAACCAATTAGAAACACAATACGTATATGTGCCAACTGCGGCACAACTGCTGGAGGACACCAAAAAGGACTCAATGGATGTGTTCGACTTGCAATGTACCTCTTTTTCTAAGCAAAGCAAAATCTTGCTTTGGTGATTTTAATAAATAAAGCATTCATTTTGTGCGCAGTCGCAATATATGTAATACCATGTCCTTTTTCTGAATCCTTCAAGAATGAAATTTTTTTTTTATTACGTATTTTTCAATAAAAATCTATCATAAATGAAGGCAAATTATAATGTTGTTTAATTTCCGCCGATATCTGATAGTGTCCCAGAAGGAGTTAAAAAAAATTTGTACGTGATAGAAAAAAATTTAAAACGGATTTGAATTTAACGCATTAGTGTAAGTTGTTCAAGCGTTAAAAAGTTTTCACATCACCCACGTTTGGAAAAAAACAAACCAACAAAAAAAAAATTAGTAATGACTGTAAATATTAAAACAAAAACAAATTTAATTACTTATGAAAATATTAACAGACACTTTGCAATTAATTGTGTTTCAAAAGAAAAATTATGTTCACCACAATACAATTTTAATTACAACAAACAGTAAAAGCTTTGCACAAAGGACAACTTTTCGCTAACTCAACAGGAAATTCTCACGATTAAGTCAAATTAACACTACAATTGACACTGTTGTAAATAAATTTTTAGGTAGCATTATTTCCATTTCCTAACTTTGTTGCCTCCATAAAGTAAAAGTTTTTAAATATACAAATCTCACCAGATTCATTATATTTCTGTAAGGAATTCACACCCTCAGATAAAATAGAAATTAAACCGAAAAAAACACAAACATACATACCCAACAACTCATGCACAAAAGTTTAAATGTACAAAAAGGCGTAGAAGAAGAAATCTTGGCTAAAGAAACGATAAGAAAATACTTTTCAAAAACTTGTAGCCATAAATTTGTATCCATGTTAAGGTATTAAAGGTGCAAACAGTCAGTCGAACAAAAACAAAAATGAATTCGAATAAAAGTACATTAAAAATATTCCTGTATGAAATACACATTTACAGATTTACTATTTAAATAAAAATCTAAGAAAATTAAAGAAAAAGACTCAAAACTTGTTAGGAACACTGAAGGGTAAATAAGTGAATAAAAAGAAAACAAGAAATGCTGCAACTTTGTGGTAAAATACACACATATATTTTTCGTTTTTTTTTGCCTTCATCAACTTACCTGCACATGGTGTAAATGTAGCCAGTGCCTTAAAGGAGTGTTCTCAATATTTTATCTAAGAAAGTATATATTAAAATGCACAAATTGCCCTTGATATAGTTAGCAGGCAAGGTAAAACATTTAAGCGACAAATTTTTAAATGAATTTTAGTTTGAAAGTCACTATTTTTGAACCAAGTATCTTGAGTTATGAATAAACAGCACCAGGATCTCAAAAACGTAAAATATAATATTCGTTGCAGATGTTTGGTGATGAGAGGTTAATAATGAATACACCACAGTAATAAATGAAATGTGACTAGTTTGTGTTTAGACAAAGAAACCTTAATTTTACACGGTTTGGTTTTCTTATGTTTGAACGTTGTTGCTTTCTTTTGTTTGGACGTCAAAGTTTCATCCAACTTAAGGTATAAACAACGAACGAGATACAAAACTAAGTTCAAAATACAAGAAAGTCTGTACTCCTCCTATTCTCCTTTCTCACGACTTAAAAGCTCAGAGTAAACTTTCATTTTCTAAATGATGTTTTTGTTTACCTATACAAGTGTTTATATGCATTAACAAATGTTGAACAAATCAGAATATGAGTGACACTCACTAAAGATTAGTTTTGACGGGAGCAACAAAAAAAGAGCCAAAAATCAACTTTAAAACCGGCCAGAAGAAGCTAAATCACAGAAAAATGGGTGTAACAAATCTAAGTTTCATTTCATCCTCTCTTCTGAGCACGTCTTTACTCTCAAGTTAAAAATTGGATAACAATTCTACTTAAGGGGTCTAGACACGATCAAAATGCTCGATATCAAATTTGTGAACGTGGGCTTGACGATAAACCAAAACGAAGTAGATTTTCCATCAAGCGTCGTCTGTGTCACACATACTAACAAATTTTCACTCATACTATTAACATGATTGTCAAGCATTTTGTCCGTGCCAAGTGCCCATTAAATTTTACCATAAAAATAATACATAAAGTATTAACATTTTTGAAATGTAAAAATTACTTAAAATCATAACGCAAATCCAAATCTAGCCTATGTCACATTATATACCCATAAACTTCCTGATAATTCGTGTATTCGCAACCAACAGTGGTTTTTGCAATATCTGCACAGTTATTCTGGCAGCTCAAGCTCCTTCAGTCCACTGTGCAAAGTTTTCGGTATCAATCCCGTACATGCAATTATTATTGGTATTGCCCGCATGCTATCGATGTTCCATTATCTTTTAATGGGTGCTATAAGCACACTAAATTTACTTTTTTCGTGGTGTTTTATTTGGAGGTTGTTGTTATTTGGTATTGCAACATCGATAAGCCATACCACCCGCCGCTCCTCATTCATCAGCATTAGAATTCGTCTATTTGCTGATATAGTCCCATCTGTGAGAATCGTAAAATCCTAATAGAGCCGGTATCCTTCATTTTCTAGCAAGACTCAGGTTCGTATTTGTAGATTACTCCTCCTTTTGTAATTAAAGAGTACTTAACTGCAAGTTGTTGGTGTAAAATTTTAATGACGGAGTTGTGATGGTCAATGTATTCTGTTCCGTCTAAACATGTACATCCTGATTTTATATGATGTATCCTTTCAATTGAGTTGCAGCTCAACCGGCAGGAGTCGTTTGCCACTGTCATACCCGACTAGAAATTTTCATGAGCTCCCAATTGTGAACCAACCAGGTTGTCCAATTGGTGCCCGAGTTGGGATGTAACGCAGAAACGTATATAGGACCCGATTGGGCAAACCTTATAAGTTGCCGACGGAGAAATCCCGATGAGATCCTGATTTGCATGCAAGTGGATTGCCTAATTGAGTAAAGATGAACGATATCTCATTTAATTTATTTGATTGCATTTATTATGTTATATTATTAATTAAAAAATTTCTATAAATTACATTTAAAACAACAATGTAGATATGCGCATACATATACAAATACTTATGACAGACATTGCAATAAAAAATAAATAGAAACTAGTATAGTTACATATAAAGATACATATGCATATCAACATTATATGTGATTTTTAAATATAAAATATGTATGTACGGGATTTGAGGTCTCGGTAATGCGCAATTTCAAGCTCCATGTATTTGAAACTGAAAATAGAAAAATTTTTACTAATATTGCCATTAATATGCTCAAACGAGAGACATTTTTATGTAAATTAAAAATAAAAAAGCTAAAAAACACGAAGCTAAAACGCAAACTTCGAAGCTAAACGAAAAAGTAAAAGGCTAAATCTAGCATCGATAAAGCTAAATTGGAAACGCTGATAAGTGTATACATAAATATTCTGTAAGAATACATACATAGTAATAAATTTTTAAGTTCGGTCAAGAAAGATCAAGTGAAAAATAAGAAAATGAACGAAATAATGCAAAAAATTAAAACCTTTGTCCACAAAAACTAGAAGCTATGAACAATTTTTTGTGAGATTTGTATTAATGCATTGTAAATTTGGTAAATACCGTAAATACACATATCGATGGCTTAATATAAAAAAGGCGTATGTAACTCGAATTTTCGTTATATTACAGGAGAAGTAAACAAAAACAAATTTTTAAGTGACCATAAAATCGTTATTTTCAACAGTAGCTTACTTAGTTCTTTAAAAGATGTGTATTTAGATGTTGGCTACTAGAAAACGTTAAAAACACGATTTCGGAAATAATCAAGATACGTCTTTATTATATTAAGCCATCGACATAAACCATATACATATGTACATAATATATTAATATTTCATATGTAGTATCTATGTTTGACAGATTTAGAGTAATGTTTTGTTGCAGAAATGGGCTTACCTATTTAAAGATTCTTGTATTTACAACTTATCATTTTACCTGCAGCTCTCATCAGGCCTTCCAAGTCAGTTATCATTCGATTTATTTATTTTGATGATTTCCATTCATTAGGAATTATGTACATAGTATTCTTAAATTTTTTGCTGCAATGAAAGATTAACTTTTGATTAATGCTACTTAAATAGATGCATACAGATATAAATACATATCTATGTGCATATATGCATGTGTGCATGTACATTGTACATGAATAAATACATACCAACGTATCCTTTTTTTGAAAAAAATATTTCAATTCAATAAATATTAGAAATATTTTTTTTCAATTTCTTTACATTTAATTTCACAGTTTTGAAGTTTTTATATTTCAAAGGTTGCTTATAAGCTAAAATTTTTTTATTTTTTAAAAAATAGATAGATAGATTTTCCCAACAAGTTCCCAGTAGGTTGCCACTGGGGAACAACTGATGGAATATCGCTAATTTGTAGATGGGCTATCCCAACAACTTCCCGACCAGATCCCGAATGGGAAAAACCTTTTTGGTTTGCCCCATTCATTCCCAAGTGGGCGCCAATATGTGTATTGGGACAATTTCTAGTCGGGTATCCCCTACAATGATTTTCAATTAATTTCTCGTTGGTATTACCTGTTATTGGACTGCCACCATAAACGCCTCGGTCTCAGGAAACAATTGGCCTGCTACTAGCCAATAGTTCGTCGATTTGGTGTCGACATGGTCTTGACTATCTTCGTTAGGGTGTCTACTATGGAGTGGTTTACTGATCCACGACTCCAGTTTCCGGCTGATTATGGAAAGTGATTGTTCCGTGAGGTTTTGACCAAAACACAAAGGTGAGGTGCCATCTGCCTTACACACCGCATTATGTAGTGGGGATGCCATAGACTTTTCTATAAAGAATGCACTAAGTCCATCAATCTGTTGTTTTCTCTGATTATTATTATCAACTAAGCCCCTTCCACCCATACATCTATAGAGTATTGTTCGCTCGGTTGCTGATTTTGGGTAGTGTTTACGTGCCTTAGTCATTAGGATCCCACATTTGAGTTGTATATCTTCTATTCTTGGTGTTGCTCCAATTTATTACTCCAAACGAATAACCCATGGCTGTAGCTGCATATGTATTGATAGCTTTGACCATATTTTAGCCATTTACTCTTTAAGATCTTTCTGACCCGCTTAGTAAACTCTTTGGATAGTTCTTTCTTCATTTGCCTTTGTTCAATACGAATAGATTGCCTCATACCCAGGTGTTTGTATGTTTCCTCCTTCATCATTGCTTTCATTATTCGGCCGTCTTGAGGTACCTCTTGCAATATGAAGGGTTTTGCATTTATTGAGGCAAAATTTCATACTGATATCATTGGAGAATGTTTTGACTGTATTGAGTAAACATGTAAGTTGGTATTGATTAGATCCATATAGTTTTATATCATCCCTCTATAACAGATGATTTAATTTATAAGGACTTTCCCCATCATGTCTGATCTCAAAGCCATATTGTGTTGAGCCAAGAAGATTGGAGAGCGGATTAGGGCACACCACGAAGCATATAGGACTTAACGACTCACCCTGGAAGATGCCCCGCTTGACAGAAATCTCATAGGTCTCCATGTGATACTTCGGTTCTCCAGTCTATCATGATACGTCTTAACTGGGCGTCTACATTAGCCATGAAGTTGGTATGAACATCAATCATGTCGGACATCACATATGGTTAATGTAGACCGCTCATATCCATGTTTCGTCCATGCTCTGCCATCGATGCCCGAACATATGGCTTAGCATCAATGTTCGCCATGAGACTCGCTGTCAACAACCATTTTTAATAGAAAGAAAAAAGACAGAAAGAAATTGTTATATATTCCATTTCTATTGCACTACTATCAAATACATTGATAAGGCAGAACATGGACATCGCACGTATTCACCACAGCAAAGAAGTTGATGAATTTGCTGCAGTTGCTCTGCCGGCGTCATGTTCATGTCCTGTTCAAGTCGATGGCTCGTGGAGACGTAGGGTAAGAATGTGAATACTGTCGGGTGGACCTTATAAATTCCTAACACCTTCAGCATCCATTCATGTGGCACGGAGCAAAAGCCTTCCAGTAGTCTATGTAAGCTATAGAAAGCTTTCTGTGCTTTTTATAAGCCTGTTCACATACTACATAGTCAATTATTAGTTGCTCCTTGCATCCTCTCGAATCCTTTCTATAACCTTTTTGTTGCGTCACTATTATATTGTTTCGGTCAGAGTGCATGTTTTTCCTCCGGTTTATTGCCAACCATAATGTTATTACTTTATACAAAGTTGGTAGGCACATTATTGGTCGAAACTATGAAGGGTCGTTCCAACTGTGTGGGTCTTTTTCCAGCAGGTAGGCGTTTCCCTGGGAAAGGAAATAGGGCCATAAGCGTCGCGACCCAAATGATCTTTTGCCCAAATGTTCACTGAAGCAAATGAAGGCCACGTATAAAGCTTATTTTCTAAACTGTAAAAGATTGAATACTTCAGCTGTAGTCAAAAAAAAAATACTTACAATAAAATTCATTCTGAGCACCACTATTTCCAGGCAGTCACAGAGAATGTGCTCTGGCGATTCTTCTTACATTTTGCAGAGTTTGCAAGTTTTGTTCTCAGAGTTGCCAGTGAGAAGCTAATGTCGTCTGACACCACTGTCCGGCAAACTACTTCATTAGTAATCTAAGGTAATTTTTGTCCATTAGCAGTTACTTCTAAGATTTGTTTTTGGATAACGTAATGAATTGTTTGCTTATTTTAGACCATAAACGGCTTCTTTATGGCGAGCAAATTTCATCTGAGCCCAGGAACTATTCTTCTCTTCCGGTCCTATAAACCTTTGTTGTGCTCCTGTTTTAGCTGGAAATGTAGGATGTTTGTTTCAAGCATGGACCAACTTCACTTATAGATAAAATATGAAGGCCTTGGTCGTTGCCTGGCTATCTATCATCCAGTAGATACGAGTACCCTTACGTTTTCTCCCCAAGAATTCTTTAGCAGTAATGAGGATGGCGGAGACTTCAGCCTGGGAAATCGTAAGCTTTTTACCCGTAAGCACTTTGGACTTAGGGCCGCATATTGCTGCATCTGTATTTCCATTTTCCTGTTTGGCATGAGTGGTTTTGATTGCTCCGGTGATCGAAATACATTCCAAGCGGTATAACTTCTCGAGTTGTTCCTTCTTCAGTTTTTGACCACCAAACTAGAACATTGTATGTCTGTACTGTTTTAATTATGGTTGTAAATGACCAATATGTCATTTTTGGTTTGAGTTCGCACGTTTTACCAAATAGCCGTTAGCAGGCATGGAGTACCCAGATAGTTTTATTGGCAGTATAGGAAATATATTAATTCCAAATAAGTCAGTTGTCAAGAATGACCTCAACGTGTTTAACTTGCTGGAGGACCTGATAAGGCAACCATTTAATCAAATGACTATTGCATTTTCAAACATTTAATTTGCATAGCTTTGCGGTGTTCCCCAATGAATAATAATGTAAAAAATGTAACGGGTCAATATTTCTATCAATTATAACCTGCCTTTGGGTAGTCTTGAGGAATGATTTTATTTACTGGGTTTATCGAAGAGTGTCTTCGCTAAGTAAAGGTTTTTGTATAGGTACCATGAGTCTTAGTTTTCTGATAAAGTTCCTTCCTTCTTCCCTATCGCAGATATTATAAGGTCGTCGGCGTAATCATATACTCGGAAGTAGAGGCAATAGAATGCCACCTTATAATCCTCGATGTCTCACATTGCTTTAACTCAACCACACAACATACGATCATTGTTGATACAACTGGATTTACTGGCGTGTATCCAGAAGAAGTTTATACGTCTCTTCTGATGAATCTATGTCTTTATGGTTGAGTGAATCTCTATCTGGATGTTTGAGTGAATCTATATCTGTATGTTTGAGTGTACAGAGAGAGAGAGAGAGCGATCCTGCGACAGGGACTTTTGTAGTCGTACTGCCTAAGGAAAATTATTTATCTTTTCACACTATATTTGCCACTTTGACCTTTTGGACTCCCTACTCCTTTATAATAGCTAGTGAGTGCAGTCTTGTAGGTGACACAGTTACCTGTGTTTATGGCCAAATTACAAATTGAACTAATTCCTTTAAGTTCCGACTGCAATCGTACGAGTTTATATCAAATGAAAGTATGAGTAATTCCTTGTGTGTTGAGTGATTGTATACGTGTGTGAGTAGGTGTGAGTGTTGCATGTTCTTATATATTAATGTATAAATATTTATTATAATTTTTTTTTGTACGGATGTTGATTGTGTGAATATTTCGATGTTGTTTTTTTTTCCTTCAGGTTTATCAAGAAATGAGAAAAAGTTATTTTTATTATGATTTATTTGGCGTTATTTTTCTGTGTGTTGCAAAATGAAAGGATTATTATTTTTTCCTGGGAAGGGCGGAAGAAAAGTTCATAAACAGAAAAAAGTATAAATGAGTGCTTACTTAGTTTTGTTGTTGTTGTTGTTGTTATTGTTATTTTTTTTCATTCATTTTCATCTCGTTTAATTTGAATGAAAAGGAAATTTTTACATTTTATTTTGCCTTTAGTGACATGAGAAGAGACATTAAGTAAATTGTTTATCCGCTCATTTTTGCAAAAAATAAATTCCTTAAAGAATAAAAACTAAGAGGAATATGTAATCGTTTGTACACAAAAAGAAAGCGTTAAGTTGAGTAAGCACCAGCAACACGAATCTTCTTTAACCTGAACTGTTTCATTTTCTTTTGATTTACTCATGTACGTTCGTTGTTGCTGGTTATTATTATTATTTTTTTTTTTTTTTGGTTTGTAATATAAACATTATTTTCTTTTCGTTATAGCTTGAGTGACTTAAATCAAAAATTATATGAAATAAGAAACGTTGACGGTTAAAAGCAATAGAAGACACGAATAAGAAAAGAAAAGGTGTGTGTGTATGAAAAAGTGTGAATGGATTTATGATGTTGGCGATAAAAATAAAGATGATAATTCGACACAGATTGATAACTTTGGTAGGATTTATTTGTTCATTTGCTACAGCTATAAATTTTGTATAAATATGCAAACTTTCTTTCACTTTTACTTGCCACCAACCACAGCACTCTCAAGCACATAAAAGGGGCTTAAAGGAAAGAAAACAAAAACAAGTGAAAAATATTCGAAATGAAAAAAAGGATAATATTTTCTTAAAGATGATGAGATCATAATTTATTCATAGTTGTAAAGATCATAAATAATGTCCTATCATATTTTTCAACTTACGCTTGTTCAAGTACTTTTGAAAACTAGTAAAGAAATCTGGTATTTTAGTTTATATTTTATGCTTGTAAAGAAACATTGATGAAGATTAGAAAAAATCATTCATTCGTATGAATCAAATCAAGCAAATGCACGTACATACATTCTTCCATAGACAAAGAACTCGCAACAAACAATCCTTGAGTATTAAATTGGTTTTTTCCACAAAATCTAGTACAAAACAATAAGAGAACTTATGTGTGTAATAAAAACTTCTAACATGATACCCTACATGACGCTGGCGGTATGATAGTATGATGGTAATCTTTTTTTTTAATTCTGAGAAATGTTTTGATTTTAAATAAGTTGGCATTATTTAAATTTAAGAGGGTGCAGCTAGTTTTTTTGAAAAAATTTCCATGCTTGTGTTTTTCCTCGTAGAACACCACCGATTTTATAGGTGATTTTGTTTTAAAGGCGGCCGTATTTCGGTAATAATAATCCGAAAATCCAGTTCCAAGTGTTCAATCATCTCTGGCTGGACAATTTACTTGACATGTCCCCAAAAAAAATAATGTAATAATGTTATATCGCACGATCTTCGAAAAGTTTTATTAAAACTATTAAATTTCAATAATTTCAAAAGATTTGGGTGGGAAAGACAACTGTCCTTTCATATAAGTAAATGCTGACTAAGCTGAAACCAAAGTCTTGGTTCAAGCAGACATTGAAAAATCCTGTCAGATCAAAGAGAAAGACTTAAGTACCTGACATAGTAACAAAAATTCTAATACAAATTCGATGTGAAAAATCTCGATATATTCGTGAGTCAGAGTAATAAAGCATGAAAAAGCCTTGTAGGAGTGGCGTATTCGTGCTAAAGCTATTGATGCGCCTTGCGGTAATAAGCGGTTTTAACCATTGGTTGAAAGACTAAATGATAATATTACGTCCTTTGTTTCGGACTTTTTAAAGGATGACCAAATATTCAGTGACTCAGTTGTTAAATCTAACCAATCAGTTAAATATAGTCATTCTTTCGATTGCGATCTGTTCAAAAGGTAATATGCATCTTAAGCCGCATTGCATTCCAGCAGTGCACTCCGATGCTAGTGCACCTTGCAACGTGCCATGGATTTACTGGCCTCCCTTTCCGAAAAGTTGTGTCACTCCACACCGGAAATATCTACTGGCGGCAGTAGATATTTCCAGTTGGTTTGATATAGAGTGGCATGGTAGACTTTTGCCAGAATCTTTCGCTTTTGATGGCTGTGAAGACTTTTCTCGATCAATATTTCACAGATTTCAATTCCGTTTGACAACCGAGAACGCTCAAATACGTTAGGTATGGCCAGCTAGAGCTCGCCGACTTGAGATGGACTGAATTCAGTTTTCGAATGGAATTAAACTCTGAGAAATGGCTGTAAATCTGTAATTATGAATGATAGAAATATTTAGTGTGATGTTCCACTTTCTTCAATCTATTGAGGTCGATCTGCCATTGAGCCACAATACGCATTACAAATAAAATTCATATTTTAGTCAAACAGTTCGTATATGTGGGAAAGTTCAAATAACTAATTTCTGCATAAGTAGAGTGCATCCTCTGAGTGCTAGTCCAAAAATAAATGGCGAAGCTCTGAGGTTTTCATATCATAGTTGCGGACAATGTGTCAGTTAAATTGAGTGCCTTTGACTTGCAATACAAAAATCTTGCTATAGATCAACCACAAACAACACAAAAATGTAGGGTATGAAGAAAGAAAATAAGATTAAATGAAAGTTGTTTTATTATCTTGCTAAAATATGTATACATATAGCAACAGCAATAATAAACAAAAGCTGAAAATGAAAATAACTTCCTGCTCATTTTCACATAATCTTCCAACAAATATTGATAAACATCCCAAAGGCATTTAGAAACTCATACCGCACAATAGCAATAGCAAACAATAACCAACACAAATAGATTCTTACACATACTTTTAAAGTTTAAATCTAAATGTTTGTGCTTGTGTTTGAGCATTTGAGTGCATGTACCCTGTAGCTAACACGACTACTCGATACAAACATATAAAGTATACTCCATGGAGGTCTAGGACTAGTCCTCCATGGTTGATTTAACGTTACGCTGTCCTAGGGCTGGACCGTATAACCCAGCTTTGCATTACATTGGAGTAGTCCGAAAACTACTCTATGTCACTACGATTGCATATACTATTTGCAATCGTTAAAACACAATGACTTGTCATTTAAATACAAACAGTTGTTGGCAAATAAAATGGTCCATGTGTGCATTACATCGGAGTAGTCTTAAAAGGACTCTATGTCACTATTCGGTGGACAATATATACAATCGCTAAAACGCGAACAACTGTCGGTTAACTACAAACTTCTGTTTACAAATGTCATGGTCCATGACTACACTACATGCAACCATGTTGTCCATTTCAGTTAAAATGGACCACGTAGTCTAATATTATCCGTAGGGTATATATGGCTGTGTGTGTGTGCGTTTATTCTCATTTGTTTGCAGCCAATTCATGTTGAACATTGGTTTATGTTTTGAAAACAATAATAAATCGAAGCACATTTCATTTTTGTAGTTGTTTTTCCTTTTTTATTTTTGTGAAAAAGCTGTAAAGAATTTGTATTAAACCCTAAACAACTTTTGTCTGTAATCATTGTAACACCAGAAACTGACCTCTTAACAGTAAAATAACTCACACACATGTAAGATACACACACGCACACATAAATAGATATTAAAAACCAATACTATTACAAAAAACTTAAATTACTTATTTTAGCTTTACTCCCACAAATTCCCAAAGAACATGTAAAGGCGTAGAGATTTGAGTGAATTTACAAAAAAAAAGATCCACTAAATCTTTAATTTTCTTTAATAACAGCGTTAGTCGACTTACGTTGATTTTGAGTTGCTAATGCTCAAAAGCAATATTTTAGACGCTTTTTACGTGTGCGTCAAAATTGTCGGAATATCATGGACCAGTCTCACCTGTTTTATGCACAACTTCTGTATTGATTTCATAAATTTCCAGCAATAATGAGTTAATTGTTCGTGTGTGAATTATTATTTAAACAGACAAGCAGTGACACGTTGCGGTTATCTGAAAACATTTTGAAAGTTTTTTAAATTTTTTAATTGTTTTGGCTTAAGTTCGTTTATAATTTAATTTTCGAATTAACGGCCCTTTTCACAAAGTATTATTGAGAGTTAGCGTGGACTATAACCACAACAGCTATATACCGAACTTGCCGTAAAATTCCACGGTAACTTTTAATCGTATATTATGAAAAGAGCCGTAAATTATATTTTTATATACATGATTTAACATGTTTCTCTATGTACATAAAATTTAGTTGGAAAAATAAATTATAGACGAACTTAAGCCAAAATAATGAAAAAAATTCCATACAGTTCGACTACAAACTCATAGCTTTTGTTTTTCTTTACTAAGTAAATGTCACTTATGTCGACATAAGCGGCTATATAAATGATAGAACTTTATTCTTACGTTAGTTTTGCTTGAAAGTTTTACA
Source organism: Panzeria rudis (assembly GCA_956483635.1). NCBI lineage: Eukaryota > Metazoa > Arthropoda > Insecta > Diptera > Tachinidae > Panzeria > Panzeria rudis. Next base: position 195,171,250 of record OY101447.1, read on the forward strand.
CGCATGTCTTTTTTGGGTATATGCATTTTGGAAAGTATTAAAAGAAAATTTCTTAACATTTCATAATGTGGCCATAATTTCAAAGAAATTTTGTTTTTGCTCTACTGAAAACATAAGTCTTTATTCAAGAAAACCTCAAAAATATGATGGCAATTTTAGTCCTTGAATACGTGAAAAATTATGTTGGGTATAAAATTTTAAGCCACGTACAAGGTTAATATATAAAGTCTGTACATCAGCCCATATGTTCGGTAATTTTGCTGTCAAATTGTAGCGTATTTTACTCGTACCAATCCACTCATATTTTAATATTCGCTTTGAGTTTTTCTCATACAATTTTTGACACCACAAATTCAAAAAAAAAGTTGCTTTGTTACATCAATTCGTCGATAAGTATACCTTATAGATCTACCTTGCTACGTACGTAGATTAGAGAGAGAAAGGTTTCCACAATTCAGACCAGGGGTGGAAAAGTGGTTTTTGATTTTGTATCAATTATAAATTAAAATGAATTTTTGAGACCATAACAGTACATTTTTTTTTAAATTTGTCTCAGTTCATATTAAAATTACAGTAATTAACTGTAGTTTATTCAAGAAGTATGTATGTATTCCGTACAATCATTTTTAAATAAAAAAACATATAAAGTTACAAGCAATTTTATTTGTAATTCATTCTAACATTCATTAAAAAAATCTAAGTACATATAAATACTGATTTTCGGTTGCATTCAATATTGTCCATTGTTTATGTTATAAGTACTAAAAAAATACCTACATAAAATAACACACAGATCTCATGAGAGCGTAAGATTTTAAGATCAAACTTGCGTAAACTTCATGCTGCTGGGTTGCTATCTTGTGCTTTGGCTGAGTTATCGATTAATCTTAAATTGAACGAAATAAGTACCAGTATACCATAGTAGCAACAACATACACAGTACTAAAAATGGTACGATTGTACCATGATTTCCATCCCTGATATATTAGACTTGTGTAGAATATTTATGTATAAGAAAATCACTCAGTTATTCAAGTGATTTCTTAACAAACTTTCTACTATAATGACTTCTTATTAATTTGGGTTAAAATATTAAGCTCGGGTTTGTGGCCAAATGCTTACATCTCTGTGCATAAATACTCATTTGAAATTAAATTAAATAAATAATAAAACTTTAGACCTTGGGCACATTATTTGTAAAATATTTTTATTGAAAAGGCTTTATTTTACCACACGTTTTAAATAAACTTCACTGGGAAATCCTAACTAACAATGCGCCCATGACTATTACTATAAACAACAATATTGGACTTTATCTATACTACATTTCATCTAATGCAAAGATGAACCCAACTATAAAGGTTTTATAGCAACCAATGCAAACATATTAAGTATTTCTACTGCCATGTTTCTATTGCAAATACCGCCACACCATTACTGCAAACAATTTTCAACTTTACTATTATTTGTTTCTTTATCATCAAACAATACAACAAAAGTAAGATGAACTGCACAACAACAAAAATAGCAACAACAACAGCAACAACAACAGCAACCATAAAGAAAACTAAGGAGGTAAAAAAGAAAATGGTGATGGAAAAAGGAAAAGTAGATATTTACTTCTTTTAGTACTTTATTTCTTTTTTCGGCTGCACATTCCACTTGGGGATTGAATAATAGGATTTGAAGAGCGTAAAATTGGTTCGCTATGAACATGAAATATTTAGTGAATCCTTTATCTTATTTTCAAGCAACCAACCAAAAATGGCATAAACGAAAATATAAAAAAATATGTATATAAAATGAATGCCTCTACAAAAAACGGAACAAAACGAAACAACGACAGAAAACCATAAAGTAGCACTTTCTTTTTGGCCAAAAGTACAAAAGTCTATTTTGAGATACATTTTCTGAAATACTCTTGGCTAAAAGAAATATAAACACAACTAATTGTAAGTAAAGTTTTTTTTTTTGTTTTCTTCAAATGTACTCTTCTACTTTTTAACATTTTCGTATTTAAAAAGAAATACTAAGAAAAAACGACAACAACTATATAAATTTTCATGGGTTTTCTTTTGTTATAAAATTGAATTGTACGAAATCTTTCACATTTTAACCAACTCAGGCAAGATTCTCTATTTGAATTATTTAATTTATTTTCTTAGTAATAATAAAGTAATTTTCTTCTCGTTATCCTTCTTGAAATCCTTTCAAAAGTGCACGATCTCAAATGAAATAATAGAGTATGTGTATGTGTGCATGTGTGTGTGTGTATAAAAATATAGTACTTTGTATGTGTATATTACGCCAAAGTGTTTATTTAGTGAAATAATTCTTATTTAAATTGGAAAATGTTTAATTTGTAATTGTGTGTAAGTTTGTATAAGTTTTTCTTTAATTTTGGTTGCAAATTATAATTAAACTTTAGAAATCATCATACATTTTTAATAAATATAATATAACAATAGAAACCAGCAGTTGCTTAAAATTTGCAATAGTGGCTTATTAAATATACATAGAAAGGATATAATTCTTTAAATGTAGACATTGACAATGGATATGATAATTGTATTAAAATTCTGTTATATGAAGTATTTAGTATACTGAAAGAGAAAAACCATGTCCGCTGCAGTGATGCCACAATAAAATTTAAAAAAGGCAATAAAAGCAGCTTATAAAAGCACTAAAACATTAAAAAACAGTCAAAATGTGGAGTTTTAATACATAAAAAAGCACTAAGAAAACATTCGCCAAATTTTTAATGAACAGAAACCATAATATATTTTATTTTTCGGAAAGATTTGACCTTCACTGCATCTACAATTAAGATTTACGAAATTAGAAATGAAAATTTTATGTTATAGGTAAAATATTTTGACAAGGTAGAAATTTCGAGATTATTGAAATCTCATGAAACTATTTCGACATTAATTTTATGAAGTTATTTCGGTATTAAGAAAAATATTAAAACGCAAAACTGAATAATTTTTGGGAAGTTCTAATTGACGCTGGAACTATTTTGATTGACGAAAATCCACGAGTATTTTGGGCCTTCGCTATATTTTATCATTCTGTTACTTTTTGAAGTACGTTGGGACATCTTTACTACCCGGCTAAGAGTCGTAGTAGTTTAAGTATTTGTTGCTTAAGGTTAGTTTTGAATGGTGTATGCGTTTCCATTCAGCTCGTTAAAATTATATAGTCGCATGTTGAACATCTTTTGGAAGATTGTTCGATTAATCCATTAATAGAAACTGAAGTTTTTAAATTACTCGAACAAACGAGTAAAACTTTTATTTCATTCGAGTTATTCGAGTAAGCTTTACTGCTAAAAATTATTCGAGTTAATCAAAAAATTTTTGAATTACTCGGTTTTGTGGACAAAAATAAAACAAATCAAGCTTATTCGCGTTTTTATATATTTTAATACTAAAAACAAACAAAAAAAACAATATTTCTACATAAATAAGATCACAAACTGATCATTCAAAATAGTTTTTTCTTGCTATGCAAATATTTCACTATGAGAAAATTTTGCGCCAGGAAATATTTAATAATATTCAGATATCTTCTGTATTCAATGCAGAATAAAAATAGTTTGGAAAATCCAAAAGTGCACGCCTCATAATCTCATTTAGAGCGTGAAATTAAATAGGCTTCTATTCCTTATTATACTGAAGCGTAAAACAAAAAAAGACTCGATTAGTGAAGTCTTTCGGTCGTTATCGTGACCACATGCAGGATCCGTACATAAATTTTTAATTAGTTTAAAAATAAATATGACATTAAAAATGTCATGAGTGTTAAAAATAGTATTTTTTCTTAATATGTGTGTGCATATATTTTTTACAAGTGCAATATATGATAATAATAGAGCCATTTTAAGTTTGAAAAATCAGTAGTTTCGCGTGAAGTGAGATTAGTACCCACCTCAACGCTTCGCTTATGAGGCGTGCAATAATGTGAATTGGAATAGCATTCCGATCTGTTATCTACTCCATTCGGAATGAAAATATTCGTAATTGCAATTGCATTGTTGTTATAGATATTATTTTGTAACAACCAGCTTCGATAATAAGAATAATTCATTAAATAATCGAATACATTTAATCCTAAAAAATAATGTTTTTTATTAATTTTATAGATATTTTTTTTCGATTGAACATTTCTTCCATTAATAAGAATGATCTTCCACTAATCGTTGACACTGGAGAAATTTCACATTTCCAATTTTTCGGATCAATTCTTTGTTTTTTTTCTAGATCCATAAAGTAATATGACAAAAGAAGTTCTTTTGCTCTATGATTTTTTGAGTTTTTTTAATGTTTCATTGAATTTCGAATTATTTGCTTTCGAAATATCTTCTTTGCTTAAAATAATTTTTGTTTGATAGTTATATTTCCGATTGTTTTACAAGATATTTGAAGTTGGTTGCTCTCTCCCAATTATTATTGTTATTGCATTATTTATTTAATTAATTCTTTGATCATACGGTCTATTAATATGAAATAGTGTACAAATTGCATGGCAAATTTCATATAATTTAAAAAATGTTGCTAGTTTTTATTAAGAAATCTGCAAAAACTCATAAAAAAATCAAAATTTACATACAACATTTCAGTAGAGTTTATCGATTAATCGAACTAAATTACTCGAATAAATTTTAGCTCGAAAATTTTAATTTTTTGTTTGATCGAACATCATTTGATTTCGATTATTCGATTAATTGAGCAAACATCAATCGGGTGAACACCCTAGTCGTCCGCCAAGACGTTACTCTCTAATTTAGTTACAGTTTCGATCGAAACTGAGTAATCTAAATCGATTTGCAGCGCCTCTGCGAACCCAAACTTCGTTTAAATGTCATTATTGAAACAAATTTTCATGCAAAATATTTTGGGAATAATTAAAAATTCTAAACGAAATGCTAATATGTATAATGAATTCCAAAAGTTACAACGAAGATAACGGTACGTCTCAAGGACGTATGTATTGTTTGTTAATTTCTCAGAACGAAATCCATCAACAGCACAAAAAAACCACCACCTTCAAGGTCCTGGTGAGAACCGAGAATACTGAGTATACGAATTTTCTATCACAACTTAAAAAAATCACAATTTAAATCACAAATTAAAAAGTTATACGCCTGGCAGACGTATGTTATCTATTTAGGTTTAACTAACAACAAAAAAATGTCCGTACACTTCCTAGCAAGGATTATTGTCTGATTGTTATTAAGTTAAAATTAAAAATTTACTATATAATCGGCAGGGCTCAGAATATTATGCAGCTAAAAATCGATTAAAAATATGAATACCAAAACTAAAATAATATGAAAGTATTTTTTTATTATTATATACTATTATTAGAGAAAAAAACATAAAACAAACATAATTGGGTCTATTATTTAATTCAACCGATCTATAGTTGCGCTGCCAGTCGACAACTGAATATTAATGGCTCCCAGAAAGGCACTGAAAAGGAACAGAAATTGACAGCTCTCAGTTGCCAGTTGCCATCATTAGTATCATTTTCAGCTACTAGCAACCCAACTGAGGCTTGGTTGCCATTCATAATCGGCCTATTATTATTTTTTTTTTTAATTGAGAAATATGAATTAAAAATTTTAGTAACTTCAAATATATGCATTTATTGTCAATATATGCAAAAATTATGCACTTTGCACCAAAATATGCAAAAATGTGCAATTACAAATCGATGCCAAACTAGTTAACATTTGATGATTCGCATAGATAATTAGCCAATACCTATTTATCTATCACAACAAAAAACAAGTATTTGCATGAAACTCCGAGCAGAACTCTATCCGTAAAAATATTTAATAGAAAGTAGCTCTGAAATGGCTAAAAGTTAACCAAAAATGGTTAAGTAAAACTAAACGCTAAAATGTAATAGAGCCCATTTTTTAAGTAAATAATATCGCGTTTAGCTAAATAAGCTTTAAGCAGTTCTAGATACATCATAATCGTAATAAAAATTACCGTTTCTCAGTCCAAACTTACAAAAACTGCAATATAATAATTTTTACCTTATTGATAAAATCAAATTAACTGTTAAAGGTGTTAATAATTTTATTCAAGAAATATCCAAGCATAAAATTTACAATAGCTGCGTGGAATAGCAACATTAAGCTTTAGCTATGAAATCAAAATTTCATCGAAGTAGACATAAACGAAAATATAATTTTTGGCTGGAATTAGCTACAGTACAGCCGTTAAAAAATTGCTGCTTCATATCTGATATATTTTGATATTTGCTATGGTTTATTTTTCTTAGACCATCACTATGATTCCCATAATTTGAATAAATGTATTTAAAAAATTTTTCCATATCAGTGACTTAGTGACAATATACTCTACATAAAAGCTATTCCAGTCAAAAGCACTTGCAGATTAATTCTTATAAACACCTTCTTTGCTGAAATGTTTACAGCTAAAATTATTTTACTGAGAATTGTTAATGTTGTTTTACTGATGTTCATCATCAAACTCATCACTATTATGAACAACATGTTGTATAAATTACTTGTATTCAAATTGCTTTTCATATTCAGTCAACAGCATGTTAAATTTTGTGTAGAGTTCTTTTTTGTATTTTTAAGATTCTTATGGAACATAAGCGGATTAAACTTTACACCCAATCAATTTTAATAATTTTTTTACACTCATCTTTTTCTGTTTGTTTGTTTGTTTTGAAAGTATAGAGAAAAAGTTACAAATATCTAAAAGAAAGAGATAATCGTTTGGCATAAAATTGTTTATGAAAGATTTATTTTATCAAAGAAATTATAAAATTTTAAATATTTGAAATTAATTTAATATTTGAATTTTTGGAAAAAAGTTATTGAGTTTACCTTTAAGAAATACCTTAAGCGGCTTACATAAGAAGCAACTCCTAATAAAATTTCAATTTATATCAATATATCTTTTTTAACTTATTTATTCAAGTTAGAAATTAAGCTTTAATTCTCTTGTTACCAGCTTTTTTCTAACGCCAAGAGATTTGTAAAGCCTTTCATTATGTCAACAACATTTAAAGGTATTTATTTCAGAAAATAAAAACGTTCAAAATTATTCCTGCATGTAAATAAAAAAAAATGGCATCAAGTGTAAAAACAGAATTAAAACAAAAGGCTACAAACATATTTTCTTACCTGAACAAATCTTAAATTAAATTCGAATATTTTCCTTGTTTATTCTTTTACTATTCGTTCACCATCTCACATAGAGAGCATTTTTTTTTGCCGGATGTCAGCAAAATTCATTCACTATTTTATAAAATGATTTTTTTTTCCATCTCAGTTTTGTACGAGTAGTTTATATTGTTTTACCAAAATATTTTCCATTCTGTTTCTTTTTATGATTATTGTTGTATTTGTTGGTGTTTTAGTGCTATTTTGTTGGGTTTTATTTTTTCGATATTGTTTTTTTGTTGTTATTTTTGGTGTTTAATCGTTATACGGCAACAGATTCAACAAACCATAAAACATATAAAAAGAATGAATTTTTCATGAGGTGTTAGCTTTTGTTCATGCCAGAGCGACAACCATATTGCTGATGTTTGCCGTACATACATTCATACATTCTTTTGCACTTGAACTTAAAACCGTAAAACATCTATGGCACCATCAGCAAGCAGAAACAGCAGTTTCAGCTTTAGTACCGGGAGTTAAAGTCGATGATGAGGGAGGATATTTAAAAAATTTATAAATATTTTTTATAAACGAATATATATGCATGCACAAATACAGTTATGGTATGTGCTCATACATATTTATGCATTTGTGTGTGTGTTGGAAGAAAATTAAAAAAATATTATTTGCTGTATTTTTTTGGAATTTCATGGTTCAGCAAATATTTTGGCGGTCATTGAGGATTCACATACTCATACACATTTGACTTGTGCATAAAACATAAAATATCACATCACACGATATTCATCGGTATTATATAAACTATACAAGGATTTTTCAAACGAAGCATTTAATATAAAGTCAGTGATGTTAAAGAATTAAAGATTTGTCAGTTAAAAAAAAAATTAAATATCTTTGAAGCACTTTTTTTAATATACTATTATATCCATTAGCATAAAAATTTCGATTAGCTTGGAGATCAGTAATCTGCAATGTCTATCGTGTGCTCACGAGATTGTTGTGAGTGTGTTAGGGACAGGATCATGGTATCTGTCATACAAAAATAAATTCATAACAATTAATGGAGTTTTCTTTTCTAGAAAAAATTTAAAATTTTTTACTTCTTTAAAAAAAAATGCGATTCCTTTAAAGCAATGGATAAGGGATGATACAATAATTTCTAATAAATTCACTTCCTCGAAAAATTATTATACTGCCAACAATGCAAAATTTTTTTGTACAAAAGAAAAAACGCCATAAGTTAAGTATTTTAGACGAGCTGTATCGGTAGACAATGAAAAATTTGTTGAATGCACGGAAGGTTGAACTTGTACAATGATGTTTCAAGACGATCACAGGCTTTTCATCAGAACTATTTTTCGCCTAGAACTATTTTTCGCTTGCTTGCAAGCTGTTGAATATCATTTACTTTTAATAACTTTTTCTAAGTTACTCCTGGAATTATTTTTTAGCATTTTCATTTGATGGTTGTTGACAATCACTATTTTCTTAATGTCTTTCATTAAGGTTTGTTGATAAGAAGACCGTGCTGGTCTCTAAACATGATCATTTTAGTTCAACTTTCCGTGCAGTAAAAGCTCAGTTGTTTTAGAACTCTGCTATTGCACGTTTTTGTGAATTTTAGAGCAGCCGTACAGCGCCTCTGGTGTTACATAGACGCATCTACTTTCTTAAGCTGTTGTGTAGCCATATTATTAATTCTTTTACTTCGCCGATGATTTTGCTAACATTACCGACAAAAGAAAGCGGTCTGATATACGTGCTCCAACTTTATTACTTAAACAAACCAACTACAATTAGCAGAATATCACACTAACGCACATCACAAAAATTCTTGATGTTGATAACTTGCTGTTAGAAGGGATCGAACTCACATTCATAGTCATAGTTTGCTTTGTAGCCAACAACAAACAGCCTAGTGCTTACATGCATTACAATTTCTCTCTAAATAAAAAATAATAATTTAATTGGATTAAACCCATACCGTTCGACTAAAATTCATAAGTTTATTGTCTAAACCTCTAAAGATACACAGCTAAGAATGCATTTACTCACTAGTATTCGTAAGCCGAAGGCATACATACTGGACTAGAGAGAAACAAACACATTAATACAAGACAAAAAGAAAAAAAAACACTGAATATCAATAACCATCAAATGAAAAACAACTTAAAAACAGAATTGATTAAAACAGGATTATTTGAAAGGAAATGATATTCAGCTACTTGACTGCAAGCTGCCGTTATTGGTAGTGTGGTCTAGACAAAAAAGAGTTCTGATGAGAATACCGTGGTGATCTCGAAATATTATGATGTACGTTCAACCTTCCTTGCAGTCAAATATTTCTTTGTCTATATGCTTTACAATTTCTCTCTAAGAAAAACCATTTAATCCTACTTATATTATAAATGAGAAAGTTTGTATGTTTGGATGTTTGATCCACTATCACGCGAAAACCGCTTAATTTATTTAGATGAAATGTGATGGATTTATAGCATATATAGCCCAGATTCAAATATACCGTTCTTTTTATAGGGTAAAAAGGGGTAACAATTGGTAGATTTGGTAGTTTTTATTTTTTTTCCAGCACTTCGCCTATGAAGTCTGGGATAAAAGGTAGTGGAAAAATAAAGTTTAAAACAAAATTAATCCAAAATAATTGAATTAATTTAAATCATTAGTTTTAGAAATATATATCGGATAGAAGGGTTATTTTTTTACAACGTTTTTTTTTCAGACCCCACCTAAAATTCTGGTGGATATGCCGGAAAAAAGTAGCATGGAAGTAGCAGACCTCAATAGTAATTTCAAGTACTTTCAAAAGTGTGGAAAAATTTTCCATACAAAATAAGCGTAAAAATAATATAATTTTCTTAATAGTTCTAAGTTATAGAACTCTCCATTTTATGCTATTACATTGTACTTAGTCTCATTTTACTCAGAAGAAAAATGAGAGGTGCTCATAGCTACGAAAGTGTTACTTGTATGCGGATCACTGAAATTAATTTTTACATAAACTTCTCGGTTTTTTGCTCTTATCTAAAAAATAATAGAATTTATCTAAATATTTAAATGCAAAATTTGTTGGAAACTTAATTTTCTACAAAAATATTACATAGAGCAAAGCGCTTAGATTAATATTTTTTTAGGATATTAGACTTTAACTTATGGGTAGTATAACATTTTTACGGTTTATCGAATCAAATATATAAAAATTAATTTATTCTAACAATAAGTTAAAGTCTTATATCTCAAGATATATTAATCTTAGGAATTTGGTTAGTGTGAAGTTTTTTTTAGAAAATTAAGTCTCTAACAAATTTTTCATTAATATTTTTTGGTATAGTTGATTACTTCGGAGATAACGGCAAAAAACGAAGCTTTTAGGTAAAAATGAAATGTAGTGACCTGTACAAACTTTCCGTACGAACTTACACTTTCGTCACTATCGGCAGCACTGCAGGCTATTTTATTCCGAGCAAATCGTTACCAATTACAATTTATTAACATAAAATGTGGCTAATTTATAGAATTTTTAAGAAAAAACACATTATTTGTACGTGTCCAACAGCAGTGCAAGTTTTTCCAAGCTTTGTAAAAGTACTTACAATTAATATAGAGTTCTGTAACATTCAAGGTACTTTTTTTCGTCATATCCAGTGGAATTCCAAGTGGGGACTGCCAAAAAAAACTTGCAAAAAAATAAAATCATCCTAATCTAATATATTCGACATTCTTATAAAAATGAAATGAATTAGTTCTTTTATAAAATGTTTTACTTTCCAAATATGAGAAGTGAGGATTTGGTTAACTTTAGTAATAATATTTTATGGTAAATAAAAACGTTAAAAATCCCAAAAAATTATTTAAGTCAACAATAATGCGGAAACAAACATTAAATGAAGACGTTTTCATATTAATTGACTATTACTAATAAATAACGTAACATATCCGGCAAAACGAAAATAAAAGAAAATGACAGAATAAAACTATAAAAACATTTGATTGCTGTATAAATGAAATATAAAAATTATACAAGAAGTCTCCTCTGTTCAAGTATTCAGCTCGTATATATGAAGTAGATGCCAAATATTTATTTAAGTTTATATTGGTTGGAATTATGAATTATAGCTATAAAAAATAAAATTTATTATTTGACTATCGTTTAATTTTATTGTGTATGCCTGCATACATACAATTTACAAATAATGTGAATATAAATGAATTTTATGAATCTAGAAAGTATTGTTTATAAATGTTCGATTTGCCGGCAATACTCACTTGTATAGTCCTCATCATCATGATCATCATCATCATCATCATAATAATAAATGTTCAATATTATTTGTATTTACTTTTTGCATATATTTATTTAATATATATTTATTTATTATATTTTATACAAAACTAAATACAATAGATTCAATAGAAATTCAATAATACAAAATTTAATATAGAAAAAATAGATGCCAGAAATGAATATACAGGGATTGGGAGACAGGAAGAGCCAGAGAAAGAGAGTATGGGACATGCATTAAAATATAAACTTGTCGTTACTTTTGAATTTTATATAAAATTGATAAAGCACTTTAATAAATGTAGAGAGATATTTGCTTTTGGTTTTATCCTTTTATATCTAAAAAAAGGGCATCACATTTATTTATTTCTGTTTCTGTTTCTGTTTTTTTTTCTTTTTGTTTTTATAAATATATTTTGCTTTTTGAATTGATTATGCAGTTGATTGAATTCAATGAATTCAATTTAAATTCGTTTACTAATACGACCAATTTCTCCATCTATATTACTGCTGCTATTTTTGCAATGGATTAAATATTGATCAATATACATACAATGTGGTGTTTGTTGTTCAATACTTATAATAATTTTTTATTTTCATTCTATTTTTTTTCCTAGTAAAATTAAATATACATAAGTTGTTACACAGTATGGATTAAATGGTGATTTTTGAATACATTACACTTTAAAAATAATCCGGCAGAAACCTTAACAAATAACCGCAAAAAAATAACCATGGTAGTGGCCTAAAGATTTAAATGAACATCAATTCATAATTGGATTTATTAAGTGACTTAGATTAACAAGTTATAAATCCTGAAATGAATAGCGATATAGAAAGAGCAATTTAATGCAGAGCTGTCATGAGCTTGGTATATCACAGTGGGCTTTTCTACATAATAAATGAAAATGTAACCCTTATGTGAATAACAAGGTACACGGGCACCTTTAGCATTTTAAGCTTAATTTTTTTACAGAAGCTTATGATCCACACACTTGAAACTTCTTGAGAACTCCTAACTTTTAATAAATTTTCGATTACCACAGACTTTAAATTAAAAAATTATTTTAGATAAGCGTTAGAGACTAATTTACTTCTAACACCCTTAACAGTATGGCAAGGCACCTGGGTACCTTCATACGTTTTATATATAATTCTTCTGCATGTGTGTATGAAATTGAGCTATTCCCACAAAATGTCATCTAAATTGGTCCAGCGATTGGACCAATTTAGTTGAAATTTCGTATGTGTACTTATAATTGGTCCAATAACGACTCAGATTTATAATTAGTCCCGGTGAGTGGTGCTACAATAATTCTCCAATTTTTTTAGTGCAACACCATGATATGGATATCAAACGAAAGGTTTTGTTGAGACAAATTCGAAAAATTAGACGACGTCATTGTAAATTCAATATGTCAAATGATCAAAGATGACAAATCATATTTTTTATGCAACCTCAAGTAAAAAGGTATGCTATTGTTACTCTTATTTCAATATGGCCAATGTTTCAATGTAAAATAATTTCGCGTCACTCTAAATGCAATATCACAAAGCTAAAGTGCGGACACACCAATGTCTGCTACTAATAATAAAATAAATGAAAGTCGATAGGATAAATTATTTATTTCATGAAAAAAGTAATCAAACACAAAAATTAATGTTTTATATAAGAAAGCAGAAATGCACACTAAGCTACAAATAAATTTTTATTTATCGTTTGTGAACAATTTATTCATATCGTATAGTTTGTTGAATGTACATTACAAATCGGTCTAGAACATCTGGTACAAGCTTTACGGGGTTTTTTTTTTGTTTCATACGTAGTTGTAAGCATACATGACAACTAGCTACTACTGGAGTACACGACTGCTTGTGGGCTTTTTTGCAAACAGGATATGTCCGACGTTACAGCTTCAAAGTATTTTCAAAGCATACTCAGTATTGCTGATGTAACAGACAATTAAGAAATCGACTTTGCTTTTTTTCGAGCGTTGCTCTTTGCTTTCCTTGATAGCTTCCATAATATAAAGCGGTAACAACATATTAAAACTTTATGACAAATGTACGTATTTATAAATCTCAGAATTATATTACATGGTTTTAAGTCTTTTGATTTCAGTTCGCTGTCCAGATTTTTTTAACAAAGTAAAATTTGGAGCGAGTCCGATAACTTTTAATTGACCCGGAAACAACTTCAATAACAAATGTTTTGAATCGCACATACTTTTAAAGTTTTATCGTTATTTGAACTACGACAAATCCACAGAATGTTGACAAACTTTTCAACAAAATATATGAGATCTTCAAGTCTAGAGGGCTATAAAATAGGAACCATAAGATTTATCGGACTAATACTTCCGCCATGTGATCCGCACACTAGGGTAATGTATATATGTAAGTTGAATGACATTAAAATCGGAGATGGTAAAAATATAAACTCTTATTTTAGTGCCGAAATTTTTTCAAAAACTATTCCATAAAGGTGTATTGAAGTCGTTTACAGGTCTACTTAAAATAATCGGATTTATTCCAAATTTCATTTATTTACTTTAATAATATAAAGCAACAATAATCTGGCCAGCTGTTTCTAAAAATCAGATATTTAAAAATAAGAGCACCCCTATTTTCCATATAGGTACCAGGTTACCTTGCCATGCTGTTGGAGGTGTTTTTTGTCGTATTGTACAATTGACACAAGTGTCCATTTAATTTTTGTACAATAAATTTATGCATTGTTGTTTTAATGTTTTCTATTTTTGCTTTACACTCAATTTGAGTTACAACTACAAACAATAATTGCGCTTGAAAAAAATGATAATTTAAATTTTTTTTAGCAATTGCGCTCACGTTTAGTATATACATACATTCCGTTACTGAAATAATGTTGCAAGCGTAAGCACCAAGAGCACCATATACTAGAAGGAATATATTGTGAGGCATCCTTTCTGGATATAGAAGGGGTATTGCATAATATGAATAAGTCTGTGATAAGTGTGGCACTTTGTGGAATTGAAGTGCAACCTTAAAGCACAGACATGTTGAAAGGGAGAATCATAACTTTAATCTGGCCATGAGTACAAAGATGAATCTTGCGAAAAGAGCAACTTTGCAGGTTGCAGTTCTGTACCTGCTGTTACGAAGCTTTATTAAAAACAATCTAAACTGAATGAAAACGGCATAAAATCACTCTGAGAATAAGTACCTCGGCATAATTCTGGACTCCAAGCTCTCATAGAAACGTAATGTGGAAGACGGCTTGAGGCGTATATCCTACATTAAATATAGACGGTAGTAATCTGAACCATTCTCCCTACAGTCCACTTGTCTGGTAGAAACCAGCAAACAAGAATACATATCCGTCCACGCTAGTTAAGTTACAAGGAATAGTGCTGATGCAATGCGGTCAGCTCCTCGTGCCATTCTAGAGGCAATGTTTCGCTTCACTCAGAGTATTAGGCGACTTAGAGCATGATCGTATTAGACAAATAGCCATTCTACGAAAAGGAGGAAGACAAATTATGGAGACACAATGGGATTACATGACTCCTGTCATGAACTTTGACAAAGTTTTCTCATCGAGAAAACAATAGAAACCTAAATTTTTTACTTTCTTCTTAAGGAGAGACATATTACGAACAAAATAAGCCATAACTTATGAAAATCGATGGACAAATGTTGATTTTATTCATAATTAATTTTTTTTTAGAAAAAAAAGTTTTATAATATAAAAAAAAATTTTTGTTTCGATAATAATTTACGAATACCAAAGAAAGCACTTGTTCTCGAGTTAAGACGAAATATAGTAATGTACCTATTGGAAATATTAAATATCCTCATTAAAATAAAGATTTTTAAGTGATAGGAAAACACTCGGGACACAGTATTTTTAGTGCATGAAACTTATTTGAGAAATTTAAATTTTAGTCAAAACGGAATTTCACTGTAAGCTGTATCATTATTTAGCCACGCGTAGCTTAAGTACAATACTGAGAAAAAATTGTTGAGGTATTTAATTTTTTTCCAAAATGTCTCCGCCCCCCACTTACTTACACTTAATCTATGTTAGTGGTAAGCAATTACTGCGGGTAAGACGAAGTTTGTCGGCTATTTCAATTTACACCACACGAGCATCAAAATAAACCACAACAAATCACACAACTGATCGTAATAAAATAAATAAATTCAGGTTTAGTACTATTGCAACAATCGAGAAAACAGGGTCACATCGCTTGTTTCAAATAACGACCAACACACTTAAATCTCTAAAACAACAAATTATTTGCCATTTATTCAGGCTTCTCTATTCGCCGGGCGGTATTCTATGCATTATATACTTTTCGAACGAAGCTGCCATATTGAAGATTCTAATAATAGCACCAAGCGCACTGCACTGTTGTGTTACTTATTAAAATATGCTTAAAATGTAATATTTAATCGCTATGAAAAATTCAAAATATATTTTAGTAGTATTTAATAATTTATAATTTTTTTTTATATAAATTTTGTCTATCAAACCACTTTGTGTTGATTTCAACTAAAATATTTATATATTTATTAATTTATATATATAATTTTTGGCCCATTTCAATTGGTTTTTAATACTCGTACGCACTTACGTATAAATATCGCATTATCTAATATAAAATTAAAATATATTCGCTGATTTCTGGTTTCGTAAATTCATTATTAATTAATTAAATTATGTATTATTAATATTTAAAAGGGTAACAAGTTTTAAATTCTATAAAATCTTTTGTAAATTTTCGTTTAAATATCGTATGATTACAATTGTTTATACTAAATTAATTTTCATTGTTATAAATAAATATTTAGTAAATAATTAAGTCTATAACTATTTTTAATTTATATAAATTTATGTGTGTAATTGTGGGTGTATAAATATATAAATAGAAAAAAAATTCCTGGTCCAATAAAAATTGGCTTTTTAAATGTCATTTGTTGTTGTTATTTTAGTTAATATATAGTAAAAATGTTTAATAACCTTTTGTTATACTTTATATTTGATATTATATTTCACAATTTCATTTTCGTTTCTGCTTTTTTTTTCTTTCCATTTTTGGTGTAGTTTAAAATTCGTTCATCTATATTTAATTATTTATGTTTATTATAGAAAAAAACTTTATATAAATTTTTTTTTCATTGATTTTTTTCACTTGTTAAGAGAAAATATTTTTCATCAGTGTGTGTAGTTAAATGTGTAAACATGTGTATGTAAATGTTATTCTTTTTTTTACTTGTATGTGTTCAAATTCATTTAATTTTAATGCTTTAGAAATTTTTTTCTGACTTTAATTTCTATATAATATTTTTCGAAAAAAAATTTATTTTTTATAAAATTTTGTTATAAATATTAAAATAATTTTTATTTTGTTGTTGTTTTTGCTGTTGCAGTTACAAATGTTATTGTTGTAAATACATATACATATTTATTTAAGTATATTTATAGAGATATTAAATTCTATAAATTTTTAAACAATTAAATGCTTCTTTTCTCTTATAATTTTTTGTAAAGCCTAAATAGAACAAATTGATGTTTTCGTTGCTGTTGCTAAATTACTTGTTGTCATCAATTTTACACTGGGAATAAAACAAAACAACGACAACTGCATGTAAGTATTTATGTATTGAGTAGTAAATAAATACATTATTCAAGAGGATGTATGTACATCTATATTACATGTAGTACTCGTATATATATACAATCATACATTTTTATTTTCATGTGTATGTGTGTTAAAATGTTTATGGATGTGTAAAATACATGTATTTAAATATATTTAATGCATCTGCATGATAATGACAATTTTACAGTTGTAATGATTATTGTCATATAATTTTTTTTATACAACACACATACAAATAACTACTTGCAATTTAAATCAAGTTTATATATGTGTGTGTAGTGTTACGAATATTATTATTCAATAACATAAATATTTTCCAATATGCTTTTATGTATCATGTATGTACTTGTATGTTATTTAGCCTTGTTATTAGCTTTAAATACATGTAGAGTAAATTCAAATTGTATTGGGTTGACAAAATATTATGTTAATTTTATTTGGGGAGCTCAATTCGCAATTAATAGTTTTGACCAACTATAGAATATAAACAGAATAGGTGTTAAAATAATATGATACAAAGGAAATACATATTTAGTCGCCTTATCTGTAAATCGACGTTAAGCGAGCAAGGACAGCAATCACCTCTGCTCGTTGTTAAAAGTCGTTTGACAATATAGGACACGATCTACACAAGGGAGCTGATTATACTTTTATCCGATTAAAGAAAATAATGTTATCAATTACACTGTACATCAGAAAAATAAAAATATGCAGCTAAAACCTGAGATACGAAACACGTTTAAAATTTTACTTATTTCTGGTGTTAAAGCTAAATTTTGAGTTTCCGCGTAGGATTTTCTGTCTAACATTTTTTAAATGATATCTTGGCTCGCTATATCGGTTTTTAGCTGATTTGACGTTCGTTTTTTTAGAAGGTGACAGAAAAGGCCTATGTATCGAAAAGTTATAAGGTTAAAATATTCCTCGTTACATAAAAGTGCTAAGCCTATATTATACCCACACCATAAGTATTAAAAGATTTTTTATGCCGATTCACTATAACAATATGCAAAATGAAGGGGGTGGAACTAGAACCCCATAAAATGAGTGTCACGCGTAAGCTTTCAAAATGCCGATGCATATATATATATATATATATATATATATATATATATATATATATATATATATATATATATATATATATATATATATATATATATATTTTTGTGCCCAGTCGTTAGAATTTTGTTATTTAAAAAAAATGCATACTGTTGTGGGACACCGGGTAGGAAAGAAGTCCTTTACGTTTTATTTATCTAAAAAAAATAAGAAATAAAACTTTGTGTTACACTAAGGGAAAAACGACAATTTAAAAATAAAAACTTTGTTGAAAAATACTAAATCAATAATTTTCAACTTTGAATTGTTCAATATTGAAATATAAATGTTCAACATGGCTAGACTTTCGCTAATGTTTCTTATTGAATCAATATGGTTTTTATTGATTTTTTCCCTGGTGTATGTTCACATAAAATCACATGGCATGACATAACACGCCACTACATGACATGAAATGATATGACATGATGTGATATGACATCAAATAATATTAATTGATATGAGGTACTACTACACCTTTTCACTTGTTTACCGATCACTTCGGCGGGTTAGAGTACAACCATCAGGGCAACTACAAGGCTCACCACTGGAACTCCATTATGTGCCATGAAAACAGAAACACGCAAACACTCATTCTGAGATTCATCAAAAGAACCTCATACTACACCGAAATAGTAGTCACGTTACACGCCATCTACACTGTAAGCTGGCAGCATCCGCATCAGTAAACCAGTGAACGGAATCACTACCATCATTAATGCCACCGACACTAGCAGTCACATTTTTCTACTGCCGCAAATTCCTCTTACCAGCTACCACAGCACTGTCAGTACCATAAGAGCATTTGAATACCTACACCTCTTCAACTACACTAGCCAACATACCAGCCGAACCAACAACAGTAAGACGAAAAATACCAGCAGATGCAGTTATAGGAAGAACAGAAATAGCAACAAAGCTTAAAGCAGCAGCACCAATCAATAGCAGCAGCAGCAGCAAAATTCACACCATTTTCAAGCCGCTATATTGCGCGAACCATAATAATTAGGTAGCCAAGATTTTGCTATTGCTAGTTATGACAGGGTCATCATGAAAATCAGAAAGGAAAGATCCATGATGTTATTTCTGGGGCTAATTATCAAATTTAAAAATATACATTTTATATTGCTTAATTTTTTTTTCTCAAAAGTCATGGGCTATTTCGTGCGCCAAATTTATACTTGGTGAAAGTAAAGAGAATTAGTTAATCATCAACCTATATATTTTTAAGAATTTTAAAACTCTCGCTAAACTTTATCTTTATATCAATATCGGAAGGGGTAAGGTCCAACATGTTACTTTTATTGGTTGGATTTAAAGTTTTTGACCCATTACTATATTAAATTTCTTAATTTTTATTTCTTTACCTTTTATTACAAAACATAGCAATCCTCTTATTTATAAAAGATTTCAGGATACATTAAACGGGCTTTTTTTATTAAATTTTTAATCCTAAAATATATGTGAAGAAATTGCGAATTTCTAATTTTTTTATGTCAAAAGTACGTATGAGTAATATGATAGTATCAAAATGTTACTCATACGTTTTTTATTATTAAAAAATTAGAGGCTTAGTGTAATAACTCGATAAGCCACAAAAAACAAAAAAATTGAATGGTTTTTGGGATTTTCTACTTGAAATATGCAGGAGAATTAGTTGCAAAATAATAGAATTTAACTAAAAACTTTTCTAAGATGCAAAGTTATGGTACCTAGCAAGGGAATGAGCATATAAAACCAATTTTTGATTTCATATGGCTTACCGAGTTATTGCACTAAGCCTTTCAATTCATAAAAATGCCCATTTAATATTTGCTATGTTTTTTTAAACAAATAGTAAGGAAATAATAATTAAAAAATGAAGCTTAGTACCATTTTAATGCAGGTAAATAAAATGCTTCTGAAAGTTTTACTATTTTTGAAAAAACTGCTCTCCTGGCCACATTTTTTAGTGGGTAAAAATTAAAAGCCATATTGATTACATTAAATTATATCGTATAGTTTATAAAGAAATTTGAAAAATTCGTTAGGCGATTTTTTTTTTCTTAAGCGACTAATTTAGAATTTTGTAGAAAAATTCGCTATTTTCATCTAATGCTGGATGTGATGCCCTGAATCAATGCATTGTCAAGAATTTATATGCCAAGATCTACTAACGGGTGTGCATTAGCACAAAACAGCATACAGATTACATTTTTGGCAAATAAATTCTTGAAAATATCTCGAATAAATTAATACATTTTGTAAATAGGAGGCTTTTTTTGTTTTGCCTTATAATACAATTATTGTCTACCAAAGGTTGCCTACTTGTCTAAAGGTTGTAAGAAAAATAAATTGTTTGTTGTGCTGTTTGTATAAGATTTGTGGTTAAAAAATTTTTGTTCATTTGTATTGTGATTCTCATTTCTTGTTTGGCAATCTGTGTATGGTTACATCTGACAAATCATGCGTTGGAGGACAAGAAATTTTAGGCAGATTTTTTTTTAAAAATCTACTCACGAGTTGGCATTAATTAGCACCCAACGAAATGCCGGCATATGTATAAGCTAACCATAACAAATAAATTAATTTTTTGTCACTTTAATATATAAAGGATATATGTTATCCTTTATATCCCTTATTTATCGTTTTGATAGCTCATGGCAGGAAACTACTTTTTTACAAATCCAATATATTTCTGTTAAAGTATTTTAATTTGCGAATTAATTCTTATTTTTTTTTTAATTTTATTACTTTTATCGATATTATTGTTTTATTATGACTATTTTCTATAATTTAATTGTTTACAATTTAAAGCCATTGCATTTAATTGATATAGAATATAATAGAAAAGTCGTTTTTTACTCTATGTGAAGTTATTATAATCTCAGGTGATGTCAATATTATTAGCATAAAAAAGCAAATATCTTTGTATTTAAATTTTAATTGAGTGTTTAAAGTTAGTTTTTGGATTAACAAAAAAAAACTGTTTTTTTGCAGCCGTAAATTGCATCATTAAAATGTTTTACCTTTAATTAGTAAACTGATTATAAAAAAAAAAAAAAATATATATATATATATATATATATATATATATATATATATATATATATATATATATATATATACATATATATATATATATATATATATATATATATATATATATATATATATATATATATATATATATATATATATATATATATATATATATGTATATATATATATATATATATATATATATATATATATATATATGTATATATATATATATATATATATATATATATATATATATATATATATATATATATATATATATATATATATATATATATATATATATATATATATATATATATATATATATATATATATATATATATATATATATATATATATATATATATATATATATATATATATATATATATATATATATATATATATATATATATATATATATATATGTATTTGAAGACTACTTCGTGTATATATTTAATTAACCGGGTGTATCAAAGATAAGTTTGTGGTTTTAGTGGAAAACATTTTATGTCTGGTATGTCAAAACATCTTCTATTTGAAACTCTGAACTAGGTATGAAATTTCTACCACCTCTTTAAAAAACAAGTATCAGGCCAAGATCCCATGAAAAGCGCTCAAAAGTGTCATTTTGTGTAGATGGTGCAAACTGACAATCATAAAATTCGGCAAAGAAAACTATATATTTTTGCTGTTATTTATGAGAGCAACATAATTGAAATCTGATATTTTTAAAAGCGTTTTCTTTGAAGTCACCATATATTTTTGAGGGTTAAATTGATTGCGTAATCAATACACTTGTATTTAAATTAGCAAAAATACTTATATACCCTTAGACCTGCTGATTGTGCTATACAGCGCTTTTTTTTTTGTATACTGTTTACATACTTATGCAATAAAATATGTAAATCACAATAAATATTAATCATGTAATTTATATATTTGAATATATTTACTCTGGAGTATTGAAAGAATGATACAAGAAAATTGTTTTTTTTTTTGCAAGCAAATTATCTCATTTCAACACGAAAACAAATTTACATTTAAACATTTATTTAATCGTTAATTATTTACTTGATTTACTTTTGAAATACAATTTATATGTTTTTAATTAAATCAATTTTAACGTGCCCAGTTTGAGATTTGCTTTTCAATTTCCACCAACAACGTTTTGATTAAAGCAATTACGTATCAATAAATATGTTTACCAATTTATTTTTTTAATTTAAAAAATTGCGCCCATACAAACATACATTATGTATATATATACTTTAGGATTGCTCGATTTGTATGTTAGCAAAAAAGTAATAACTAAATCGTTTTGATTCTGCTAAGAACTCCAAACATATTTGCCACAGAAAGCAATGGGCCTAAAATGAAATTGAAACCAGTGGACTGCAGTGATTCGCTCTATCTCAATTTGCGATGGCGTATGAGTGATATTATTTTATTTGTGTATTGATATAATATTACGTAAACGACACAGATCTTTTTCCTCTATTTGGTTGGTTTTATAAGACCTAATCACTTACAACATATTTTGGAATTTTCACTAGCTCGAAATCCGTTTTAGATCCATGCTTTCTACGAAAAATTTGCTTAAAATTTTTTGTAGATTTAAATCCGCCATAAAAAATCGATCCACCCTAATATACATACTCATACTTTAATGTATATTTTATTAATAGAATTATTATAAATATTATATAAAAGGATAACAGGATAACAATTCCAATTTGAGTTCCATGTGTATTTTTTTAAAGAAATATGGATCATCATGAAAAATAAATTGATTGGAATTTATTAAAGAGCCACAAACAAAGTAACATTTCGTGCCAATTCTGCAATGCAAAACCGGATTATTCGTCATGGCGAGCAGCCACAGGCTTTAAAAGACTGGCTATTTATAAACATCCATTACAAAATACGAATGAAGACCTTGCAAGAACTTATGCAGAAAAAGGTACCCTGTTTGTGAACTAATTGAAAAAGGTATATACTCCAAACATATCTACAGATATAGTAGAGCTGCCACCAGTTGTCGGTGGAGCTGTCGTTCCCTTAAGATTTAATATTCGGGAGATTGAAAATGCTATCGCTCGCTTAAATTCGAGGGAAGCCCCAAGCGCTGATAAAATCAGAAACAAAATCTTTTTAAAGCTACCCTATATAGCAAAAAGGATAATCCAAAAAATGTTTAATGATCTTATACCTGGAATACTATCCTGCGGCATGGAAGATGTCATTGATTACCATGATACCTAAGCCCGGAACAGACCGTACTAAAGTGGAATCATATGGGCCTATAAGCTTATTGTCTAATATGTCAAAGCTTTTTGAGAAACTTATTATGGGTAAGTTGATACCCATATTAATTGATATGGATGCATCCCAGATTATCAGTTTGGTCTCAGGAGACAATATAGCACTATCGAACAAACGCATAGGCTTGTATATGGTTAGAAAACAGTCAAAGAAAAGAAATATTGTTCTGCTTTCTTCATTAATGTTTCTCAGGCCTTTGATAAAGAATGACATGAAGGATTACTCCAGAAATTAAAACAAAATTTTCCCTCTAACACTCACAAGCTGGACGAAAATTCATCATCAGGGTAGGCTATTTTCTAAGCACTTCTCAGATGCTTCAAGCAGGGGCTCCTCAAGGTAGTATATTTCGTCCTGTATTATACCTGCGACATGCCAAAACAGGATACAATATTCACACATCAACATTTGCTGACGATACAACTCTTCTAAGAGTACAAGCAAGTCTCAAGAAGTATGTAGAAAATTGCAGAAATATATATTGCAGCTAGAGTACCGGTTTAAGCCGTGGAGAATAAAAATCAGCGAACAAAAACGTGTACATGTTACGTTTACATTGCGCAGGGAAACATGTCCGCCTAACCATAGCATTAACCAACACTTTGAGGTTAGATATCTAGGAATTCACTATGATCGTCGCCTAACATGGAGGTCCCATAAATACAAAGATGATCCAAATAATTGAAAGCAGTTTAACTT
Organism: Panzeria rudis; assembly: GCA_956483635.1. NCBI lineage: Eukaryota > Metazoa > Arthropoda > Insecta > Diptera > Tachinidae > Panzeria > Panzeria rudis. The sequence continues at coordinate 195,195,518 of OY101447.1, forward strand.
AATTGGCTAATTAGGAGAAACTCTACTCTTATCTTAGATTGTAAACTTCTTCTATACAATTCGATATTAAAACGAATCTGGAACTCTGGTATTCAATTGGTGGTAAATCATCATGGACATTATGACACTTTTGAAAGTGAAATAATGTTCATGGACGTTATGATACTTTTTGGAGTGACATAATGTCTATGAACATTATGTCACTGGACATTATGTCATGTCACCATTCAGTTTTCGGACGTTGCCTCGTCATCAAATGTGGAGAAAATACAAAGGCAACAAAATAAATTTTTTCGTTTGATTACAGCAGCACAGTGGTATTTAAGAAACCAGCGCATTCACAAAGATCTTTATGCAGTAAAAAATGTGTTTTAAAAACATGTGACAACATACGAGTAGTATATATAAAAACTTGAGTTGCAAGCAAGCTCTTTAATTTTAGAGGCCACACTCGGCAAAGAAGCAACTGTGGAACCTAGAGTTTTTTCTAGCAGAAGCTAGACTTATTAGTGAGAATTTTAGTTTTGAAAACTTATAACTTATTTCTGGTTCAATTAGAATGAAGATTCAATATATAAATTAAAAGTTTAAAAAATATTTCGCTAAGCAAAAGAATACAAAGTGAACAATTTCGCAGAAAAAATCCTTAGAGAATATGTCACAAATTTAGTTACGTGACCAGTTTTCAAGTGGTAGCGAACTGTTCAAGTTCTTGAGCTTAATACACATGGTACCTGTTACTTTTACGTGGGTTTGTCATTATTTAGGATCAATTGTGATAATTAACATATGTGGCATTATTTGTGAAGATGATATGCAAAAAATATTTTTCTCCGATCTTTCAAGTTTCTGATTATATACTATCGGTTCAGAAAAAATTATTTTTTGTTTAGTCTACTTAGCGAGATATAGGACTTTGAAATTTGGACTAAAGAGCAGACACGCGCTACTTCAACTGTTTTTATTTAGTTTTAAAAAGCTACAAAACAATTTATAAAATTATCAGGGTCCCGTTTCTCAAAAACTACAACTTACAAATCTACAAGTAAAATACACACAAAACAAAAATAAAAGTTTTAAAAGTGTTATTGTTTTGTGTGTATTTTACTTGTTGGTAACTTGTAACTTGTACTTTTGAGAAACGCGCCCCAGTGGTGCAATTCACAAACTTATTTTAACGCTAAACAATGCGTTTAAAGAAGTTAACACCAAAATTATGGTTTTTACTATTCGTTAAACTTTTAAGCACTACTAGCTGCGTTAACTAAACGGCAATAATTTTTGTGGTGTTATTGAACAGACAACAGTCAGCTGTTCAGTTAAAGCACGTCGTCTTTTGGCAAAACTCAAATAATTATTCGACAACAATATTCACACATATAAAATCTTTTAAATATAAATAGCAATAGTTATATTGTTTAAACAATTAGTTTAGCTTTTATTTCTTAAAATTAAAGAAATTCATGAAAATATGTTCGTGTACAAGCATAAATTCATTTGTTTTTCTCTATTCCTCTTTGTGTTAACAAATGCCTTAACACGAAGTTAACGAATCAAATAAGCGTTAATTCAAACAGTTATTATTGGAGACAAAGTTACCTTTTATTTAAGAGTTAAAAGTTAGTAAATCAGCTTTTTAAACATATAACGAGTGATTTTTTTGCTATTATCTTTTTGGCAACACTAGTTTTGACAGCTCACGCACGTTTTGTATCTTGTGTCACTGTCAAACATCTTCAGTTTGGTCTATAATTTAATCATGAATCGTCTTACAAACGAACAACGCTTGCAAATTATTGAATTTTATTACCAAAATGCGTGCTCTGTTAAGAAAGTTCATCGCGCGCTTCTTCCATTTTATGGTCAGTTTAATCGACCTACTGAGGCTTCTATTCGGGCTATTGTAAAAAAATTTCGCACCAAATTTACATTGTTGGACATTAAACCACCAACACGTTTACGTAGAGTGCGAACTGAAGAAAATATCGCAGCCGTATCGGCCAGTGTTGGTGATGATTTGGGTGTGAAGCCTTATAAGATACAGCTGGTGCAAGAATTGAAGCCAAACGACCTACCACAACGCCAAATTTTTGGTGAATGGGCTCTTGAAAAGTTAGATGAAGATCCACTTTTTTATCGAAGAATTGTGTTCAGCGACGAGGCTCATTTCTGGTTGAATGGATACGTGAACAAGCAAAACTGCCGTATTTGGAGTGAAGAGCAGCCAGAAGCATTGCAAGAGCTACCAATGCATCCACAAAAAACAACCGTTTGGTGCGGATTATGGGCTAGCGGCATCATTGGGCCGTATTTCTTCAAAGATGATGCGAATCACAACGTTACTGTGAATGGTGAGCGCTACCGTGCGATGATAACAAACTTTTTTCTGCCCAAAATGGAAGAGCTTGACTTGCATGACATGTGGTTTCAACAAGACGGTGCCACATGCCACACAGCACGCGAAACAATGGACCAATTGAGAGGCGAGTTCGGTGAACAGTTTATTTCACGCTTGGGACCAGTCAATTGGCCGCCCAGATCGTGCGATTTAACGCCTCTAGACTATTTTTTGTGGGGCTATGTTAAGGCTAATGTCTATAGCGACAATCCCGCTTCGATTGACGCACTGGAAGCCAACATTGCCAACATTATTCGTGAGATACCGGCCGAAATGTTGGAAAGAGTATGCCAAAATTGGACTAAGCGGATGGACCATTTGAGGCGCAGCCGCGGCCAACATTTGCATGAAATAATCTTCAAACATTAAATTATATCGACCCAACTATCGATCCAAATAAATATTTCATGCATTTTTCTGAATTTTATGTGTTTTTTTTTTTTTTACTTTCCGATAGTTCTTATAAAATCACCCATTATTTGGATTTTACACAAAAATTTTTTTTTAAATTATACTTAAATAAATTATGATAACATTTTACAAACTTCCCCCTCTTTAATTTTTTCAAACTTTTACCAAAAATACTTTGTAGTGTATAGATGACTCGTTCCAAGTTTCGTAATGGGCACGAAAGTAGTGATTTTTAATATACATGGCATTGATGAATATTATATAAAGTTAATGAAAAATGCTATTAAATTATCCAAAGTTATTTAAATAGTTTGGCTTAAGTTTATTTATAATTTAATCTTTCGATCAAATTATTATTTTTATTTAAGAAAGAAATTCTAAAGCATGTAAATATTGAACATTCAAAGAAAAATTTGGATATACGGAGGGTTGAACTGACAGCTGTTTCGTGACTACCAAGTCTAGTCGTCAGAGTCCTTTACCTACACTACCACTGACAGTGGCAACTAATTAAATAACTTTGGATAAAAACCATACAGTTCGACTAAAGATTCATAACTAAGTTATTGAAATTCGTTTTTTTTTTCAAGAATATAATTTTATTGAACATATTTTTTATCTATTTTTTTCTGTGTGGTATATATTGACTCTGTGACAAATTTTAGCAGCTACTAAAAAGTTTTATATATTTTGGCATTTATTTTAGCGCACAAAAATACATACATAATTAGGAACTTTTTCAAAATTATAAATTTATTAAAAACAATTGCTTTCGCTAAAACGATAAAAAAAATTTGATAATTTCGTTTACAATTCGCTGCTTAAAATTTAACTAAATTGTTCTCTAATTTCGCTTGTCTACTTTGTATGGCTTTTAGTCATGTGAAGACAACAGCATGGTTCCATATATAATGAGTGCTAAAACTTGGTTAACCACACCAACACATAAATACAAGTATTTAAATAAATAAAAAGCAAAACATAGTATAGAAAGTAGTGAATAAATATACAGAAACGGGATAACAGTTGTACAAATTGTAGTTATACGACAATATGCAATCAAACGATTGTTGTTGCTCCTATACAAATATGCGCATAAGCATTTTGCACTCAAATACAGTTTTTCAACTAAGTGTTTGCACTGAAAAAAGTTTTCAGAATTCGTCTATTAAACATATTTATTTGTTTTTATTTTGTCTGACTTGAATTTATATATCTCCTAAAATATAGAATATATATGAAAACTTAACAAAGTATTTTTTCATATTTCTAGCGAGAATTTCATTATATTAATTGAAATCGGTTGCGACTAAAGAAAGCTATATAAGACGCAGACTAATTTCACACACGACGTAGTTAACATTGGCCCATTTTAGCATTGCCTACGCTTAAAAAACATCTCCAGATCTTAAAGCCTAACTATTTTTCTATTGATATTAAAAGTTTTAATCACTGATATTTGCGATGGAGTAATTTATTACTATGGAAGTTAGGCAAGTAAGATAACAAAAATAAAAAATAAATATATATATATATATATATATATATATATATATATATATATATATATATATATATATATATATATATATATATATATATATATATATATATATATATATATATATATATATATATATATATATATATATATATATATATATATATATATATATATATATATATATATATATATATATATATATATATATATATATATACATATATATATTTTTTATTATTAACAAAAAATATAAATAGGCAAACATTTAATTGACAAACTATATGCATCATATAAAGCAACCACCCAGAAACATATTTTGGCGACATGTTTGACATCTGGGACCGAGTTATTTATAAATTCGCTCACACACTCCATAGAATAGCTGGCAATTTTCTGGTACGACGTTTCTGTACGTTTTCTGAAATATTATCTGATTAATATCGGACTAGTCTGCACATTATCTGAAGCCAATTTAATTTTCTTTAAGACATTTAGCATAAAGTCTGCACGTTTTCTAGCCCACGACTTAAGACTTTCAGCAGTTATTTGTGCACATTGTTAGATTTTAGTTTTCGCAATAACTCTAATTTATCTCTTGAAAGCTTTCCGACATTGTGCAAACATGTCAAAAGTTTCTTCAGAATTTTACTGGAAAATATTTCAGAATTCATATAGAATTCTCTTGAATAATTTGGTAAAGTTCTTAGAATTTCTTTCGACAAAGAGGTCTACTTTCTTGTCAACCACTCATATGATTTTGGGTACGTTTCCATGCCGACTTCGGCATCTTGTGCAGATTCTCTGACCGACTTTGAACCAAAATCCGGAAAAATGTGTGCTGGGCATAAATATCATATGTTTGTTGTTGTGCATTTGTGTGTGTATTTCGCATGTGTGCGTTTGTTTAAAATATCAATATTTAATTATATTTATTATTTTGTATATTCTTATTTAATACATTTTTAAATGCATGTTTGGTTTGCATTTGTTAGTTGTCGTCGCATCTATTTGGTTTATTGTTTGTAATATTGTATGGTGCACAGCACGCAAACGAGCACACACTATTTCAGAGCAGTGAATTGTGGTATTTGTGTTTTACTGCTTCGCGTCATATTATGTTCTAATTGCTGTTTAGTATCTTCAGCAAAATGATTTTATTTGTAAGTGTTCGTTAAAAATATTTTATATTCGCACAGTTGCAAATAAGTTAATTTAAAATTTGATAGCGGATGAATTTTTTAAACTTTTGTTTGAATATTTGTAGTTATTACGAAAGACTTTAGGCACAGGTTTAGGAATTGAACTTGAATTTTGACCTTGATTTTGACAGTATTTTAGTGATATTAAAAAAATATAATATATAACTTAAGGAACAAGAGAAGATCGATCATAATCTATTTATTTAAAAATTATATCGATGGTCATATGTTTTGTATGCGTTTTCACAAAACGCATAAAACTTCATATAAAAAAAAACTTTCTTATCTTCAAAATAAAAAAACCGAAGTTAATTGACAGTATCTATTAAATAACTTCCAATTATTTTATTTCATTGCTAGTAACGTTTTCAGCCTATTTGTAATGTAATATCTTCAACTGAAAAGTTGTAAAAATCAGTTACGTGTTGTCAACGTATTAACCACTTAAAATATAACAGAAACAATTATCACCAAAAAATTTTAAACCAAATTTTGTATTAAAGAAAATTTTATTTTCAGTAAATGTTTTAACTAACACCAAAAACAACAATCAAAACCAGTTTTATGTGAAAAACAATCCGAAAACAATGACGACGTACACATATATAACAACAACAACAACGATAGCAAAAAGAATGCGATGCCTAAATTCATACAATAAGTATCAAATTTATATTGTAAAAAGTTTGTTTACTGAAGACTTCTGAGTGAATCAATTCATTAATGTTGTTGCGCTAATTTGCTTCCTTTTTTTAGAGTCTTTAAATAAATATACGAAGCTTAACACATTTAACAAAGTGAAATTTCATAAATGCTTAATAGATGGATGATGGAAACTTAAAAATATATTCAGAAAAAGTTTTTACTGACTCATACAAAAAATTTGTTTGATATATTGGAAGTAAATCCAATAATTTTTTTTTGGCTCAGTACATTATTTTGTTTAGAATTCGTAAGTATTTTTAGACAAATTGTTTTATAAATTGAGACAAACATATTGTTTGATATCTTGAAGAAAGTCTAGTAAATATTATTGTTTGATTCAGTAAAATATTTTGTATAGAATTTGTCAATATATTCAAAAATTTTTGTCATAGATTTGGACAATTTGTTTATTGAAAAAAAAACTTTTTTTTAATGAAATGGTTGAGCCATTTTTGTCTGTATATACAAGTTAGTTTACAGGTCTGTTTCTAGACAAAATATTTACTAATTTATTGAATTTCTCTACTGAAAATTAAATTTAGTTTTTTCGGTAAATATACAAAAACTAGTTCCTTCTAACCGTGTTTTATTCCCCAAATTTTAACACATTCAAACATATTAGTTTTTTGTCTATGTGTTTGCTAACTTTTTCTATATTATTCCATATGAGAAATGTAACCAAAATGCAACCACAATCCAAACGGACATATGTGGAAGATTAATATGTGAATATGGTTAAAAGAAAATAAAAAACTGTAACAAAACCCTTAAATTAAACCAAATTTTAAAACAAACTGTAAAAGTTGGAGCTGGAGTGAACAAAGAGCAATAAAAATAAATCTATTACAGTTTTTCGTAATACTAAAATCATTAATGATTATTTAGAAAGCTAAATGCAAATAAGGATAGCAAACATGTGTGACATTTAAAATGAGTTTTTGCATATACCCGACTAGAAATTGTCCCAATATTCATATTGCGACCCAGTTGGGAATGCATGGGGCAAACCCAAAATGTTTACCCCATTTGGGGTCTGGCTGGGCACTTGTTGGGATAGACCATTTACATATTAGTAAGTTAAAATCAGTTCTTCCTAAGTGGGCACCTATTGGGAGCTTGTTGGGAAAATCTAACAGATTTTTTACATTTTTAATAAGTCATTTGTCATATTTTTATTCATGATAATACTTTATTACTATTTTATTGTAAATTTTGAACATGTCAATTACTGATAGAGTGTATGTAAATCGGGAGCTTGGACGTTTACGAACTCAAAGACACCGTGAATCATCTTCGCAATATGATGTGATGTGGGAATTCGACCGAGTCATAAACTGATGAAACTGACGATGAGAGTAATACCGAAGAACATATCGATATTAATGAAGGTAATGAAATAAAAAGTGACGATACATCAGCAGACTATGTGCCCATTGATAATGAGAGGATTAATGAAATAGTGATTACGAAGATGCACAAAAGTCAGAAGGTAGTAATTACGAAGATGCGCAAGAGCCAGCAAGCAGTAACGAAGAACAGTTATGCAATGATGAACAGTAATTAAATAATATTGAAGAGCTTCGTCAGTGGGCATTAATGGAGCCTCCGATTACCCATAGCCGACTAGAAGGACTTTTGAAAATATTAAGAAAAACTCAATATCCCAGCCTACCGAAATGTGCTAAAACATTTTTGGGTACAAATAGTTTTTCATTTACAACAGCAAAACTGGATTAGAAAACAATTTGAAACATACCATCAACCCAAACGTACATGAAATCAAGGAGCTTCAATTACTTGTAAATGTGGATGGATCACCACTGTACAAATCAAGCTCTGTACAATTTTGGCCAATTTTATGTAAGGTACTTAATTACCCCGATATCTATAAACCTTTTCCAGTAGCTATTTACTGTGGACACCAAAAGCCAGATAATGTAAAAGCCTAATACATTGTTCACAGTATCAATAATATATTATTTCAACTCTAAGTATATGGGAATAAGCAATTACTTTTTATAAGAAGTTATATCTTGGAATATTAGAGACAGAAAGCTCCTCCTCTTCTCTTCTCTTCTGTTCTTAGCTTTTCTCTTTCTCTTCTCTCTTTTCTTTTCTACTCCCTTTTCTTATTTATTTCACTAGATTAATTTTTTTTTGGACTTGATGGTCGTCTGTCTTTACGTCTCTCTATTTTGGAATAAATTTTCTTGCAATGCTATTGAAGTTCATTAACAGCAGACCTTAAACATCCCATTGTTATTGAATTGTTAATTAATATGAGCGCTCTAAAAATAGTATGATTGCTGCAGGGCGTAGCATAGAGCAAATAAAGCAGATATTGAAGTTACTATAGCTAAAATATCCCCGCAATTTTAAACAGTTAATTAAGAAAGGGAGAAAGTAATGTTGCTCTCATATCGCGAATTTCGATAGTGATTCGATCTTTATAGAAAAGCCGACGAAATTGTTACTACATTCGTTTACATTTTACATTTTACATCTTACAATTTACATGTTAGTCAAATATGTACTTTAAATTTTTACTGATGCACGTGGAGAGTAGAAAAGAAACTATGCAAAGATAAGTTGATGTCAATCTCTCATTAGATCCGTCGTAAAATGTGTTCTGAATCGATGTCACTTTGTCAGTTTATATGAATGTTTCTCGTTATAAGAGATGCTATTTTTATTAAAATATAATCTCATAATTTTCCACAAAATAAAAAAACAAAAATTTTTTTGGCATACTTCATAGAGTTTGGGTGGTTCATTTACTCAAAGCGCTAGTCATTCAAAGCGATCAATCATTTTATTTTTACCAGAGAAAAATGCTTAAAATATCCTGTATCTGTAACACGTAGTTTACAACATAATCCTCATTGATAACTTTTATTTTCATTTTCATCGACCTCAAATTAATTTAGATCTTATTTTTTAAGTTTTCGAAAATGGATAAAGTAATGAACGTACCGTGTTATTTGAATCATCAAAATTAGAATTTCCTTATTTTATGCACATATATGTAACGCTACTTACACTAAATTTGAAATTTATTCTCTATAAATATGCAGTTTAAATGCAAAGTTCGTTGAGTGCCAAATAGCTTAGCAATTGCAATAAAATATTAAGATGCTATTAACTTAGCCAACCACCTTATAAATGCCAACACTTTAAGCTTTTAAGATTCTTGTCTCACTAACCGAAAAAATAGCTATTGCAATTAACGCCAGGAATTTGTAGTAAAATATTGGCAAAGTTTTTACACAAATCTAGAAAAAAATACTGAATATTGAAATTAGATTCAACAATCATTTAATCTATTTGTAATTAAGTTAATTATTTCACAAAAAGACTGCTTTTTGTACGATACAAACATTCGATGTGAGAGAAACGGCAGCATAAGAACCTAACATACAAATGCACACACGAGCACAAACTTCCAAAGAACATTATTGTGCTAATGTTCTAATCTCTAAATGCATCTTGTAGACAAAACTACTAGACTAGCACACACGTACATACAAACTTTAACACATATGAATAATCATGTATCTAGAGTAAATTATTATGCATTATATGAGTATGTATGCATGCAAACACTCACATGCACACAAACACTCACATGCACACAAACACTCAGGCATGCATATAAGCATACAATGATGCAATTAAAATTGCAAACTAAACTAGAATAGTTAAGTTTAGTTTCAGAGATACAATTGCTAATGTTGTTGCTGTTGCTGATGCTGCTGCTGCTGCTGCTATTGCTCATACTGTTAGTACATGTGCGAATATGTGCAGTTGGTGTTTGCCACATTATTTTGCACTGCTGCTTTTTAGCACACACACACACACACTAAGTGATACATGCATATATTTTGTGTTCGGATAATTTTAAACACGATTACGTAAAACAGCCACATAAACGAAATTAACATACACATTTTGGAAAGAGCTCACTCTTATACGTTCATAGAGTTTAAACAATATTTTTGGTACAACAACATTAAAAAAAAAGAAAACCCGAAAACATAGAGAAAATAGCTGTGGCAACATTTTGGTCTACATTTTGGTAATATTAACCTCATGCATACTCACACGTGTATATACTATTTTGCTAGTTGTATTTGTATTCGAATACTTAAACATATAAAAAGCAATTGCAAATGTGTTGTTGTGTGCCAGGACACACATATTCATATTTATACAACTGTGCATCTGGTAATCATTTCATTATATTTACAAAGGTTTATCATGGAATATACATATGTGGGAGCTCTATGGCGAAATGTAGAGAACGCTAGTTCTAGCGAGAGCCAGCTAACATGCATATATAAATTATTGAGTCGTAGAATATAATACAATCATAAACAGACAGTTAAGTCGATAAATACCAAGCATAGACATTCAATTTTCCTATATATACGATTATGCATCGAGATAAATTTATTATGCATACTAATACACATGCATATGTACCCTGCAGATAATATGACTAGTCTATACAGTAATGTAAAGTATACTCCATAGAGGACTGGAACTGGTCCAAAGGTAACCCAATTGTGTGGAGAAAATACGGTCGATTTAATATTATGATGACTTGGGGGTGGACCATATAACCCAGCTTTGCATTACATCAGAGTAGTCTCAAAGCTTCTCTATGTAACTACTTAATTGAGCTACCAAGCTTTCGTGTTTTACCGATTGCATATACTATTTGCAATCGTTAAAACGCGAATATGTACTTGTCGCTTAACTACAAACTATTGTTTGAAAATGACATGATCCATGCCTGCATTATATCGGAGTAGTCTTAAAACTACTCTATGTAACTATTTTATGGTGCACTATATGCAATCGTTAAGACTCGAACACTTGTCGGCTAACTACAAACTCTGGTTTGCAAATTACATGGCTCGTAACTGCACTACATAAAACCAATGTGTCAACCAGTCCATTTGAGCAAAAATTATCCACGTCGCCCAAAACTATCTGTAGGGTATACAGACATTTATACGCCTACGTAAATTGTTCTTTGTACGCAAATAAGAAATAAAACGGGAAACCATAAATATTCAGTCATTGACACTTCACGGCCACTCACAGTGGGCTGTGGAGTGTAATATTAATTCTATACGGAAAAATCTAAGTAATTAATTGTGTGCCCCTGTGGCTGAGTTGTAGCGATGATAGCATATCAGTCCAGAAGTGGTGGGTTATATTCCCGCCATAGGCCCTGGGTGTTTTCCACAGACAAGCTTATAGCTTCGCGGGTTGTTTTTGTTTATAAAAACAAAAAAACTTACTTTGGATAACTTGTTTCTAAGTAAATAGAACAGAGAAGCTTTTTTAACTTATCTGTTAACTTATTTGGTACTAGATGAATTAATTTTATATAATTATATTATGAATTATGCTGGAAAAGGTGTGGCCTGTTATCATTGAAATTCCACCTTTTTTCACAGCAAAAGTTTGATTTTGGCTCATATATTCGAAAATCCAAAATCTTGGATTCAAAAATATATAGCACTTTTAAAAACTATTGTAAGTATCCATTTATTCGCCAAAGCATTTTATTGGCTTCGCAAAAAAATGCGAACATTCAAAACTATAAAAATTTAAAACTTTAGGATTCCTTGAAACTTTTTTAGGAATTCTGGGATTCTCAGAAGCATATCTTAGTTTTCTTTGTTTGCATTATATTTGCTATGTAAATTCCTATAGAACTGCAAAATGTCAGTCGAAAATATCAATAACACTGTACTACACGAAAAAAAATTAAAGGGTTCTGTAAACCGATTCTGGTAGAGGAGACCAAAATAAAAAAACACTTACATGTGTCGGTGGTTTGCAAGATCACATCAAAGACAACAAAGCTTCAGACTCAACTTGTACGCCAGAAATGATTGGAAACTTAAACTATGTTGAAGGGTTAACATACTCATTCACAATTAGTACTGGGTATAGCAAATCTTGTAAGTCTTACGTTTAAGGTATAAGATGTGTTTTGTACTTTTATGTAAAACACCATGAGAAACATTTTTCGGGAACATTATAACCCTGTTACTCTTCATTTATTGGGTCGTCTTGTACATTTCTTAAAAAGGGACAAAAAAGACCTCTTCAGCGGCGATATATGGGGCTGAAATGTTCTACACAAATATTTGCCATCAAATTCTATTACAGGTTCTTAAAGAGACCCAAGCTCCAGAATTAATTTGGACGCTAGAAATCATTTAAAACTTAAAATATGTTTATGGTTGAATTTCGTACTTATACATAATTTGTTCTCGGCATAGAAAATCTTGTAAGCCTTTAGTTTAAGGTATAAGATGTTTTCAGCTGTATGATGTACTTGACCACAAGGAACATTTTTGTAAACGGTTTTTGCCGGCTATATTGCCGCTGAAGGGAAGCCTTTTGCCCATACAACAAAGAGTAACAGGGTTATAATGTTCCAGAAAAATATTTCTTGTGGTGCTTTCATTAAAAGTAGTAGACACATCTCACACCTTAAACGCAAGAGTTAAAAGATTTCCTATGCCGAGTACTAAATGTGAATAAGTATGAAGTTAATCTTTAAATGTAGCTTAACTTTTCAATAATTTCTGGAGTACATGTTGAGTCTGTAGCTTGGTTTTCTTTAAAGAATTATAGTAAAACTGTGAGGCCAACATTTTTGTAGAAAATTTCTTCCCCGCACTTCCACTTTTTGAGCTGTTTTTTACGATTTATCAGAAAAAAAAACCAAAAATGGTCGTTATGTGGGGAGTTAGGCGGTTAATATGTTCCACAAAAAAAATTTTTTTTTAATTTTCTACAAAATTGTTGAACATACCCTACACCTCAGATGTAAACACCTCAGGGGTAACGTTAAACCCCCTAAAATAAAGTTCCGATGTGATCCTGCAAAACACCCACACAATCGGCCTACAGAACCCTGTAATGTTGAAACATTTCGGAATTGTTGTATAGATTAATCAACGATTTTGTAGCATTAAGACAAAAGTTAATATGCAAAAAACATCATATAGAGTTTTTTCCTTGTTTTGCAAAAAGTCTTTCAGAAATATTTTGGACTGCTAAAATCTGCTACTCTGCTGAAAACTAAAAATAATTTTGTAAATTTTGAAATGCGATATGTATATCATTTTTTGTAACGTTTAAAAGTACTGGACTTAGAAATACAAACTTATACTGATTTGAGGACCAACGAATAAAAATTTTAATTTGGACATTTCGGCTAAATATGTTGAAACTTTATAATTTTGTTTCTGATGTTAACATTGTTTACGCTTACCACTTTTACAAAAATGTATTCTTCAAGAAATTGGGCAAAAAAATTTATTACATTTTTGTTTTTGTCATAATGGAGCGAACTAAAATGGTGAATTTTGAAAAAACTAAAAAATGTAAAGTTTTTAAATCTTAAGGCCTGTTTGTCAATATGTTTTGATCTGACAAACACAGCTGGCATATTGGCTGAAAGAGGAAAGAGACATCTATGCAGCACTGCAAAATTTGTATAAGTCAGATGACCAGTTCCAAAGAATTTTGGAAGTAGCTATAAATAAACTATAGAAAAACATGTTTCTATTCGCTAGCATATTCTTGAAAAAGCGTCTTAAGATAAATCTTGCAAAAAACCCGACTACAAAATAGGCGTGGCACCGCCCCCATATTCTATCATCATGTAGTGTTACGAGAACTTGTTGTGTGTGCGAAGTTTCATAAGAATCGGATAAGTAGAAGTAGTTTAAATCAATATTTACTTTTCATGGAAGTGGCACTGACCACTTTTGTAACTGCAATGTTGTATAGTAACGATAACTAAATATTTATGCAAAGTTTCATAAGAATCGGCTAAGTAGAAGTAGTTATAATGCTAATTTACTTTTTATGGGCGTGGCACTGCCCACTTTTTTGATCCTGATATAGTATTTAAACAGAATGTGGGTGTAAAGTTTTATAAGAATTAGTTGAGTAGAAGTAGCTAAAAACGAAAGTGTATTTACTTTTTATGGGCGTGACCCGCCCACTTTTCAACGCAACCAATCTGGAAGTACATCCTCCTGAATAGAGAAAAAAAAAATCCGAAATCGGTTTATAAATGGAGGAGTTTTGAGGGAACATACATAAAAAAAATACATGACGAATTGATAACCTTTCTCCTTTTTTTGAAGTCGGTTAAAAAATTAATGAGTGTCATATTTGTGTTCAGCGTCACCAAGGTAGCTTTGCAAAATTCTTTTTTTTTGGCTTGTAGCAAAAGGTGGTTAGCAAGCTAGTGAGTACATTTGGAGGCGATTTGGCCAATTAGCCGTTGGTAGCACGACAATGTTTCAAGTTTGTCATAGAATTGGTTCATATTTAGGAGTCCACATTGGATTCGTTTCAGTACAATGCATTTGTTCCAAGGTGAAAAAACTTTATCGAAGTAGCAGTTACCCGAAATGTTAATTCTACTGCTCTCAGGTAGTGCAAATTATTGCATTTATTCAAAGAACAACTTATCTACATAAAATAATGGTTTTTTGACACACAGAAAAAAGTAAATATTTAACAAAGTTAATTTTGGAAAATAGCATGAAGTTCAATAAAACCTGTATTTGATTCAAATATAACGTTTGTTGAAAGAAACATTTTTAAAAATGTCATTAGGAAAAAATAAAAATATTTTGAAAAAAAATTTTTTTTATTAAATATAGAAAATTCAAAAACATTTTTTATGAAATGCACATATTTCCACAGAACAGTACACAAAAATCTTTATGACAGAAAATTCAACTATTTTGTTCTTTACAATCTTTTTACTATAATTTTTTATTAATTAGACTGTGGACTTCAGATCAGGGTCCATTTCTCAAAACTACAAGTTACAAATCCAAGACTTTTACAAATTCTATTGTTCTGTTGTGATCTGTTTATAGATTTGTGACTTGTATTTTTGACAAACGTACCCAAGACATGTTTACTTTGGGAATATTTCATTTACTTCTAATAACAACCAAAGCAAAATGTCTCTAAAAGAGTTACAAATGATTTTTTTTGTGAATACCACTGTGCTACGGATATATGAATTTCACACAAAAATGATGATTCGATTGATGCGTGTATTTAAAAATACATAAGGTTTGGACGTACACATACATACATACATGTGTAAGGTGGAGGATATAATTTACAAACTATTAAGAATATCCTGACCATACAATCCAGTGCATAAATATTTTAACACACACGTTACTAAAGCACGTACATATGTCTGTCTGAAAGTAAGAAGATGTAATCATCAATGCAATCATCCATCCATCTATCCACTCATCCAGGCAGACATCCAACGAAATTTGTATCTAGTATCGATCGATAAAGTAAATGCTAATGCTGAGGTAGCTTTAGCTTTTACCCACATACACTTGTGCACACAAGCAAGCTTGATAATAATGAAGATGTTTATTGAGAGATGCAGCATGTCGCAAATTTTGTTCTTTTAGCCTACAATATTGCTGGTACTATTACACTTACTTTAAATACTTTTTTTGGTTTTTCCTGTTGTTGGTTTAGCTGATGCTTTTACCATTCGTGTTGTTATTGATGATACCGATACAGATGATGACGATGATGATGGTTGTTAGTAAATAAACGTTTAACTCTCATACTCTGGATACTGGATGCATGTATATTTCTTTTTATTTTTGCTAGTGTTATAAACATGTGTAGGTTTTTATGTTTTTGTATGTGTGTGCATCAAAAAAAAATGTTTTCATTTCTTGCTGTTTACTTACTACATGACATGCAACAACAGCAAATACAGGACCTGTAAAACACTTTAATATTGTGTTTCATATTGCACTGATGCTGCCTGTCTATCGGAATAGTCTGGAATCATGCTTACGTATAATGAATCACCAATACATGGACACACTTTAATATACGCATGCATTCATGAACAGTCAAGGTCTTTAAAGATGCGGCAAATCCTGTTGTTACTCTTAAAGTTTTCATATCCGTTTGTGGAAAAATGTGATTGCGTTTTTATTAAAGTTTTTTATCTTGTTTAATTTGCTTGTTGCTATGGATGTTTTGTATAGTTATTTAAGGACATGTCATTTGTTGTCACTGCATGTGATGTAATATCCTTGTTGCGGTCATGTATGCCTTTATCATGCTGTATCTTTTTTCTAGCCTTTTGATTTTTTAACTGTAAAATGCCACCAGCATAGAAAAGAAGACATAAAAGAGTAAACAAAATGTAGATCAGATTAATTCAGTTCGTAAGAAGATTACAAGGGTATTAAATGAAAAAAAAAACAAAACAAAATTTAAAAGTATAAAAAACCTAAACCTAAGGCCAATTATATGAATTTGAGGTCATGTTTGCTTACCCGTTGTATTGTTTCTTCAAAGTTCTGATGAGGTTCTACACGTTTCATTGTACCACAGCTTTTTATCTTTTCTGAAGTCTGCAATGAATATTAAGATCGAATTCAATTGTATTAAGCAATTACAAGCAAACGTAAATAGAGAAAATTTAAATTTTATCTTAAACATATAACCTTAATTGGTAAATAGTAAATAGATCTTAGTATTAAAATCTGTTCTTAAAACTTATTTATATCTTTTGATTTAATTATATGTAAGTATGTGTAAACGTATACACCCAGCGAACATTTTTTGCCGAATTCGTTCCCAACTCAGTCTGCACAACATGTCCAATACATCTAAATTTACTCAGAAAATGTACTGAAAAGCATATGAGTAGTTGACTATTGTAAACCGCTCATATGATTTTTAAGCGGACCTCTTTATCGGAGAAATTTCTAAGAAGTTTACCGAAGTGTCTGAGTACATGCTGTATTAGGGCTGTCGTTTTTTATTAGTTTCTTTTTTTAAAAAGGAGGCTTGCCAAAAAGTTGTGTTTCAGTTAGATATTCGCAATTATATTTCCAAAAATTGCTAATTCTATTAATTTGCTTGGTAAATAGCTACTTTAAAGTCGTTAAATTTTTATGTATGGGAGCCGCCTTAAGGTATAGAAATGGCCGATAGGTATGTTTTCAAACTAGGTATTCTGATATTTCCAGAAGCAAATCTCAGTTTTTTTCTTGCTTGGTATTGAGTTCGTAAATTCATATATAATTGCAAAACTTCATTTGAAAATGTCAATCATTAACAATTTTATAGCAATAAAACAAATGTAATACTCCTCTGCTATGTCCACGCCTGATTTATTTGCCATATATATTAATGCTGTCCTATTGTGCTGGCACAGCTTAAATGTTATATTAAAATTGTGAAATCAAAAAGAAAACTTTTAAATGATATGAAAATAAAAAGAACGTATTTTTTTATTAATAAAAGTAAAGAAATGAATTAAGGTAAAGTGTGACTTTGACTCGCACACGATGTGTTACGTACGAACACATATTTAGCCCTCTTCATTTTTGCCTTTTTTCATTTAGCTTTTTTGTTTAATTTTAATTTTTTATTTTTTACTTTTTTTCGTTGTTCTGGCGTTTTTTTTTTGTTTTGGCGCTTTTTTCATTTTGCTGATTTTTCGTTGTTCTGGCGTTTTTTTTTTGTTTTGGCGCTTTTTTCATTTTGCTGATTATTTTTTTTTTTTTTTGTTTTTTTGCGATTTTTCATTTTTTTGCCAATTTTTTTAAGTTTTGGCGATTTTTGGGTTGTGGCCTTTTTTTAACGTTTTTTTCGCTTTTTGACGAAATTTTTAATTGTTGCGATTCATTTAAGGTTTAGCGCTCTTTTCAGTGTTGCGGTTTTTGGGATTTTTTCGTTTTGTGGTGATTTTTTTACTTTAAGCGTTTTTTTTTTGTTTTGACACAAATTTTTCGTTTTGGCGATTTTTTTGCTTTTTTTCGTTGGTGATTTTTCCATTTTTGACGATATTTTTTCGATTTTGATGATACTTTTAGCTTAAACGATTTATTTTAGCTTCTAGTGTTTTTTTCGTTTTGACGATTTTTTCGGTTCTTGGCGGTAATTTTAGTTTTTTGGCGATCTGTTTAGTTTTGGTGGTTTTTTTCGTTTTAGCGTTTTTTTTTTTTAATTTTGGTTTTTTTCTTTAAGCGTTTTTTTTTCAATTAGGCAATTTTTCGTTTTGACATTTTTTTTAATTTTGGAATTTTATATTTTTATCGTTTTTTTTAATTTTATAATTTTGTCTTTTACGGTTTCCATGATACAGCAAATTATCTAAATTGAATAATCGAAATTACATTAACTGATAGAACATCCTTTAATTTTTATTGTTTTATATATCAGTGTTAATTGGTGTAGTCTATTTTACAGACTATACTAATTAATTAATATATAACTGCCTGTTTATTACATTAGTAATTCAACATGTTTGGTTGCTCACTTTAAAACACCCTTTAATTTTTAAGTGTCATATTTTTGTTGTTGCAGCAGCTAAACAGCCAAAGTTTTACATATTCTGTGAAAATTTCAGGTCCGTAGTTCTTCCGGTTCCCGAGAAAAAAACTTGTGACAGACAGACGGACAGCGTAGCGAAAACAATGGAGCTCCTTTACACTTTTGGTGTACGGAACCCTAAAAAGAGTACTAGATTTAACGAACTTTTCGATTTGACGAATCAGTCTAACATTCTATCCTTCGTTGATCCGAGATACTACTATATATAATAGTGAATGGGAAGTCGATTTCGATTGTAGTCGAAATTGATTTTCGATGCCAAAAACTATTTTTTGTAATCGATTTTTAGTTGTCAACTTTATACTGAAATCGACATTTGCCTCCGATTAATCGAAATTAGAAAAAACGATAAAACAAGAATGTTTAGAAAGAAAGCTTGTGTGAACCATATACATTTCGAAGGCTTAATATATAGAAGAGGCACTTCTCGAATTTTAGTTATTTTACAGTAAAAAGGAAAAACTAAATAAAACCCCAATACTAGATGGCGTTGGTCAATTTTCTTTACTTCGTTTGCTATTGCACACTTGCAATAAAGAAGCAAATAAAAAAGTTTCATTAAATATTTCATCGTGTAAATTTAGTATAAGATATAAAACGAAAAAATACTAATACTAACTTTACGCGATAAAATATTTCATGAAATTTTTTTCATGAAGCTGTTCTTAGTTGCTTATTGCAAGCGCGGAAAAGCAAATGGGGCTAAGAAAATTGACAAAAACTAGCCGAAATGTTATTTCCTACCACCTTTTCAACCCAACTTGTTTCCACAGTCCATTCTATTAGCAAATGAAGAAAGTTTCATGCCACAAATTTCTTGAAATACTTCATCGTGTAAATAAATAAATATCAACTCTAAAAGAATCGATTTTTACTTACTATTAATCGGGTAATTAATAGGAATGCAGTTGATCGAAAAGTCGAAAATCAATTTCTTGCTTCGTTTACCATTCATTCACTAGTATAAATAATCCACCTGACGTATAAGTAATGTGCATTAGTATAAAAACTTATTTATAATAATCATACGCCACATGATGCAACTTGGCAATTTGATATTATTTTATTTTAATCCTGGTTTTATAATGACAACACAAGTTAATAGTAATCAGGTCAGTTAGTTTATTTGCTATTTGCAAATTTTCAATTATAATTTTCTTAAGTTTGCTGTCAAATTAGAAGTGTGTAATTTAAAGTCATTCACTTTCTAATGGCAATTGTTTTTATAATTAATCATTAATTGCTTCACAAAATGTTAAATCAGCATATATTTGCAGAACAAAAATGTATACAATCAAGTTTTGTACATGTTTGTGTAAATAGATGTTTGTGTAGAAGGCTGTGGTTACGTGTTGTTTGTTTAATTATATCATTAAGAATATGTACTATACATGTACTGTGATTATGTGTGAATTTTGTGTGAGATTATTGAGTGATTGAAAAATTAATTATTCGAAATAATCTTCTGGCTCCGAAGATGTTATTACATCTTATTCTTTATATGCGAGGTGTGTTAAATTTTAGCATTTTCAGACTGATTTCAAAGATTTGTGTTCACAGATTTTAGAAGTTTTAAGTGTTTGGCAAACCCTAAAAGTGTGGCGGGAATGTAATAAAATATTCGACACTGACAATCGTATTGTTTTTGGAATACATTAATTTTATGATCAGTATCTTATGTCAGCATTATAATCGTCAATTAGAAGGCTTGTTACGATTTTCACCAGCTTAAGTGTATTCTCTGGCACTTAATCGGCTGTTTAAGTGCTTAATAGTTTTATGACGCTTGTCGAGGATTTTTTTTTCACGATTTCTATTTAATTTTCAGCTTACTTTTTTTCATTATTTGCTGCTGAAATTTCTTGTTTTCCATTAAGTGTTTTATTTTTCTACTAATTTTTTAGTCTCATTGGTCAATGTTTGAACAAAAGAAAAAACTTCAAAAATGTAGGAGAATGAGAATAGGAGTTTTTTTTTCCTTTTTATTAGAAAAATTAATACATTTCACTTTACTTTATTTTATTTATGCTTCTGTTTTAATTTGTGTTGCTGCTGTTCATTTAGTTGATGACTTACTTGACGAGTATTTTGTGATCATCACCTGTAATGTACCCTTTTTTCAGTTATAAATTTGTAATTTTTTATTTTTTCTTGTTGCCACTTTATTTATGTATATCCTGCCGTGTTATTTTTTATTCAAAATTTTTTCTGCTTTTTTGAGCATAAAACCAAAAAACGAAGCCAGCAAACCAACTACACAAAAACAACTGTCAGTATTTACTTTTTATTATTCTTTTGTTGCGAATTAATATTGTCGAAGGTGTTTTTGTGTAGATTCCTCCGCTGTAGCCGCTGCGACTGCTGATGATGTGTAAGTGTGTTAAAGTCCAGTTCCATTCAGGATATTGTACGGGAAACATTTGCTGCTGCTCAAGTACACTTTTGTTTACAAGTGTTTTTGTGTTTTGTTTCTTTGTACATCCTTTGTTTTGTATGTTGTTTTTTTTCTTTAGTCTTGTACTGTTTTTTGGTTGGACAAATGTGTTTTTGTACACGATGTGTGTATGGGTATGTGCTTGTACTAATTTAACGCGCATCTATTCTTTATAATTACACATACACACTATGAAATAAAGATATGTTTTCATGTATAGTGTGTAGAGTACCCGGTTGGCCAATTCGTCGTAGAGGACATTTACCGTCGTAGAGGATATTTGTCGATTACAGTTTCTTTTAAGGCAATCTAACAGAAACCGTACTCAAAGAATGGGTTAAAGAGAAACTATTCAACTGGTCATGACAACTAGTTGGTAGATATTGTCCGCAAGCTAGTCTTGCAACGTTCAGTTTAAAAGTTTGTATAATTTAGTTACAACAAAGAACACTACTCTGCTCTGCTACAATGTCTATTATAACTTCTTGTATTAAATATTCTCTGAGCGACAAATTCCTCATATTGTTATTGTAGAACACGTATAAAAAAGAAACGAACGAAAAAATTTAATGGGGACATTTCTGAGGATATTGTCCTTTACATGGTCATTAACGAAAAGATGGGTGAAAAGATGGATGCATGAACTTAGCAGACATTTGTTCGAAAATGTTTGAGCTGGCACCAAAAGATCATCGACGCATTAATATTCTGATGTATCGGTCTTGCAAGATGTTTAAAAGACATGGCCAACTGGGTATATTCATAGACACTGTGGCCTTTTAGATATATACAAAGCAACAAGAACTCTGATACATGACAAAGAACAAGAAGTACATTAAACTGTTTGTTTGGAAATGTCTACCACGTATGTGTGCGTATATGTATGTATGAGTATGGTCATGTGTATTAATGTTTCCACAGTCGGACTATCTTTGTAATTAATGTTTTTTTTTAACTTTTTATTGTTAGTTTTTTCTTTTTTTCTTTATTAGGTTCTTGTATTAAAGTACGAAAGCCGAATTAAAAGGTATAATAATATTCAGTTACATTAGCTAATATTATTAATTATGCATACATATAGAGGAATATTATAATTTAAAGACCAAGTAAAGCTCTTTCAGTACGAGTTTTTAATTATAAGTCCTTTAATGTTATCTGTTCATAAGGGAAAAATAAACATAGCGTATATAAAAAATGTACAAAAATTATAAATATTTTTAACAGTGTATTCAGCAGAATTTATAAGAAAGTTTTAACAAACCCAAAATTGGATTTTTTATGGTTTTGCCCATAAAGCACATATTTTTACAACTCTCATAAAATGCTTTGGCAAGCCATGGATACAGATAAGTTTTGTTGCAAGTGGTATATGATCTATGGGGGGCTGCAAAATAAACCAAATTTGGATTAGTCTAAGGCCAAGAAAAATGGTAAATTGGTTTAATATTTTTTTCCGAATAATATTGTCTATGAAGCTACATTTTAGACACATGCACATATAATAGTTCTGTAGGTGGCATGTAAAGTACAACAAGTCACAATTTTCTATAATACGTTTTTGTATACTGTTAGAATAAAAAAAAATTGTTTCTAGCGATAGGTAATATCCAGTAAGTCGTATGTTTCAAGGGGCGTAGTACTGATCAAAACCATCATGAAAGGTAAAGAACACCAATTATATTTTGAAAAGTTACGATGATATTATCTGACGTAATTATATTAAGAATATTTTCGATATAATAAAATAATATAAAAGTTAAGATAAGTTAATAAGATACTAGATGTTTCTAGATGTCACTCTATGACTATTAGGAATCTGTAAAATACAACATTATTAAGTTCTTTACATATTGCTCAAAGTTTTTCTAATACAAAAAAGACAGTTCTACCAACGTTCAAAAAAACCATCTATAGAATTTCCTGCAACATGTATATTAGTAAAATTGCATATTTTCACTTTTTTCTCTTTTAACTTCAAAATGAAATAGTTTGTCGCAGTAAGAAGTTTGACCCAGGACTCTAGAGTACCGCCACACCAAATTTTATAAAAATCCTTTCAGTCAGTTTTGCGTTATGCGTGTTCGGACAGACTGACAATACATCTAAAAGTTGGTATTTTGTGTTCTACATCGATTGCTGTTTACGCCACCATAAAAATTTTCAAAAAATATTTCATGTACGCCAGTCTTACAGTTTTATTATATGTATAGATTCTCTGTAAGAGAAATTTGTTAATGCTACAAATATAGAATCATATGTGATCCGCAAAATGTTTTTGGGGTCTAACCTACCATATGTTTCAAAATAAGTTTTTATACAGAAAATAATGATGTCAAAAGTTAAATTTTTTTTTAATTTTCAGATTAAAATGTTGTTTGTTGCTTTACTCCAAAAATATTTTTATTTTGAAAATCTTTACTTTTCAGGAGAACGTAAAAACCCGCGAGTTGTAAATTCAAAATCAGCGCGTTCTAAAAATCGCATGATATGAAATTTTTCTTATTGAGTTTTTAGTCCTCTGTATGAATTATTTTACAACAAAACACAAACAATACAATTAATGTAAAAACAAAACTTGGACATGATACACACAGAAAAATAAAGGAATGTAAAATCAGCATGACGCAATTGTGATTTGTAATCATATTAAATTTACAATAAATTAGGGAATTCACAATGTGTATTTTAAAGTTTGGAAATAGCAATATCGTTACACCTTAAAATTTCATTGTGAGCAACGATACAAAGCACAGCATATTAAAGTTTTAAAAGTAACGACGAAGTTTTCCGAATATTTTTCACAATTTACATGAATACAACACGAACTCAAAATACACAACAAACAAAACAACAACACAAGCACATTAGTGCTTGGTACCTATCAAGTTGCCAACGAAACACCAATACACTTAAACCACACACAAATTCTTTATTTAAAATATTGCCGCATTGAAAAACATGCTTCTTGGACGTTTGAAATTGTCATCTGGTAGTAAATTTCATTTACATGAAAACAAAAACAACAAATTTGCCAACCGACAATAAAATATTAAAATAGAAACGTCGTTATATTAAGACACATTTTAGAACGCTGTTGTGAACTCCCTAAATAATTTTTCGTTTAAGTGTGTTAGTGTTTATTTGCTTGGTCATTGCTACAGTTCATTGTTGTGCTTAGTTGTGTGACTTGTTGTTGTTTATTCTTATATGAGTCGGCTATGCAGACGACAAAAAACGAATTACCAGTGAAAATTTACTGTTGCTGGCTTAGAATTACCATTTGTTCATATTAGTTTTAAATGAAAAACTATTAATATAACCTTAAATCTATTTGATTGAAAACTTTTCATTGTTAAAAAAATTTTTGTTATAAACTCTACATTTCATTTTAAATCAATATGACTATAACTTTTATTTCAAATAAGTTTTGTGTTAAATAAATATTTAAATTAGGTTGAACTAAAATTAAATTCATTTTACATACGATGGGTATTTATTTATTGTATAGCTGAAGTAAAGTTTGAAGCTGTTGTGGATACAGTGGTTAGCGTGCGGACTATCATGCAAGCGGCACGAATTCAAATCTTGGCAGCCAACTATAACACAAAGTTTTCTGTTGTCTATGCTAATAAGCATCACGAAAGTAAAATAATTAATAGAATAGCTGCATTAAAGTCATGTTGTTTCAGCTTGATATAACTATAATGCAACATGATTATTGGTGTTGTTTCAATATCAAATTAACGTTGTTTCAACTTGAAATAACTTTGATTCAACGTGATTCTACGTGTTGTTCCAATGATATATTCACGTTGTTTCAAGCCAAAATAACTTCGATATAACATGATTTTTCGTATAATTTCAGTATCAACTTCATTTTGATTTAACTGTACTGCAATATTAAATCAACATGAAATATAGTTATTTCAAAAGGATAAATCTTTCTGCAAGATTATTGTAAATCATATTAAATTAACATGAAACGCATATGAAGCAAAATCACTACCAAAAAATTTTAAATTAACCTGGTTTTAGACGATTTTACATTGAATTTTTTCTATGTGTAGGGACGATATAACAACCACAAGGTTTATTTTACACAGTTTACTAATTTGTTCCAATTATAAATTTCTAAAATGGACTTCCAAATTTTTCCCGTTTATTTGATACTAAAATCTCAAACATTGGTTTTCATATTATTATTATTATTTTTTTTTTTGATAAGGAATTTCTGGTGGTCTTTTTTGAATTCCTTTTAAGTTTGCTCTAAAAAAACTTTATGTATGTTTATTTTCTTATAAGTTTTTATCCATGTAGCCAAGTTGTAGATTTTTTTCCATTTATTATTTAAGCACAATTTGTATGTTCATGCATCGCTTATTTAATATTGTTCTGCATCAAACCAAGCAGTTTTAGAATCAACATTCATGCGGCTTTTTCAAGCATTTAATCTGTATGTTTCTTTGTAGTGTTCTATAATTATTCTTAGATTATTATATCAAAAGTGTTAAAATAATCTATATTTTTTCATGGAGCCAAGTTTATATATTTTCCCCTTTATTGCTTTTCTTCTTATTTTATTTTGCCAACACTTCAGGATTGAATGTGGTCAAACAAAATGAGTATTAAATTTTCTTTTTAATTTTCTTTTTTTTTTCTCTTTTTTATTTATAAAAGATTTGAAGAATTGATTTTAAAGAAATAGAAAACATTTATGATTTCAAAAGGGAGACCTTGTTTCAACGCAGATCGTCTCGAAAAATATTAAAAATTTACGTGGTGATTAGAAAATTTCTAATAGAAATTCAAGTATTTGTAATAATAACAATCAATTAGGTTAGTTTTTCTTTTTTGATAGTGTGTTTGCTGGCGCGGATTCAGGGGAAGGAAAAAGGGATATTTGCCCTCCCCCAACGATTAAAATATACCTTATTTCCATTGAGTTTGCAAAATAAATGTTCCCCTCCCAAAAGCTTAAGCTGAATCCCCGGCTGTTGTTTGATTAAAACTATACAAGCAAAATACATAATAAATGATGAGAAATAAAAAATAGTATAATATATACTATTACATTCAACCGGCTATTCAACCGGCTATTAAATTATATATAGAAGGCTTGTGAAAAATCTGCCCAAGATGATGGACATGGATGGACGTTCGTGGCTATATAAAAAACTGGTTATTTCCTCAATTAGTATAATTTTCAGTTTCCTTTCTTCTTTAAACACATCATCTCTTCATCTCTTATCGAAAAGTGCAGGATTAATTTGAGCCTGGATAAAATTATTCCTTAAATAATTAATTAAGTTGATAGCAGAGCTGTAAAAGATTGCAATCAATTTGATAGCAATCACATGATTTCTTGTTAATGATTGCTAGTTTTTGATTGCAATCAAAATCGTAAATTTGATTTCATGATTTCAATTTGAAATCATGAAATCATTTCAATAAAAATGATTGCAATCAATTTTTTGAAATTAATTTCTATATTAATTGATTGCAATCAAATCCAGTGATTACAATCAAAATGAAATCAGAATCAAAATCATCGTTCTCTTCAAGTGATACTAATTTTTGTACAAATAAAGCTAACTCCGATAATTAAAAAAACTTCATGAAATGGCTCACTAACCCACGTTTTGGTACGTTTTTTATACAATTTTGTTGGACTTACACTATTGTAGTTATTTCAGGAAAATTGATTGAAATCAAAGGATTTCTAGAAAATCAATTTGATTGCAATCAATGATTTAAAGAAAAATTGATTTCAAAATTATTGCAATCACAAAAGATTGCAATCTTGACATGATTTCATTTTGAAATCTGAACTCATTTTGAAATCAAGGATTGATATCAATTTGTTTGAAATCATTTTGATTGCAATCAAAACTGATTGCAACTTTTTACAGCTCTGGTTGGTAGTAATTTTCCATATCAACTAGTGTCTATATTTCTTACTTCTACTCCTTAAGGATCTCAAATTGGATATTTGTTGGGTTCTCTTGTAAGATATCAAAGTTTACGTTATTTTAAAAGTCAGGTTGGAAAATTTGTTTGCTTGTAGGTAATGGAAAACCAGGAAAAGCCGTAACTCGGTATAGTTATATAATGGCAACCATTAATCTTATGCTAAAAAGTGCGACACAAAATTTGCAAAGATTGATAAATGGTCAGATACACTAAAAAGAAATATGCCAACGATGCATGATGCTTCCACGCTATTTAAATACTTTTACGAAAAAGTTTATGGGTAATTCCATGTCAAATCAACTAATAGTTAGACACGACCCCTTTCGATTTTGATGAAATTTGTTCAGATGTTTTCTTTAAGTCTATAACGAACTTATGCCAAAGGGAAAAAACTAAAAATGTTTATTTCAGAAGTTATGACATATCCAAAATGTCACTATTTCGCCAAACTTACCGAACGTGTTGAGTTTAGTTTTTAAATATCTCGAAAACTAGTTTATATACAAGATTAGTTTGTATGTCATTTTAAGCAGAATGTTTGGGGCTATAAAACATGTATAGGGCAAACATTTTTTTGGAAAAATGACTTATCTGCATAGTTTTGAAATTTTCAAAACTGATTAAATCAAAAACCTATATATTTTTTTGACTAAATTTATTTCATATAATATCTTTAAACGTCCTTAAAAGATCCTGAAATTTCTAAGGTGGTGTTTTTCTTCTTTTTTAAGATATGACAAAATATGTACCTTTTTAACACAAAATTTCCAACATAAAATTTCACCGTAAAAACAAATGCACAAATTTGTCAATGTTATTACTTTTTCCCCTTCAAAAGCTTTAATTAAATTAAATTTAAGGCATATTACTCAAAATTACATATTTAAATTATTATCGAAACTATATTGCTGAAGGTTGCGAAAGAAAAAAAATCATATCTCATAAAAGAAAAAAAAAACACCTCCTTAAAATTTTCACGATTTATTAAGGACATTTTTGAAATTTTCAAAACTTTGCAGATAAGTCAGTTTTGAAATTTTCAACATTTTGCATTTTTCCAAAACAAATTTTTGTTGTATGTATTTTCTTGTTGCCCCAAATATCCTCTTTAAAATGGCAGACAGAACATCCTTGTATATAAAATAGTTTTAGCGATAATTAAAAACTAAGCTCAACACACTTTGTAAATTTGGCGAAATAATGACATTTTGAATATGTCATAACTTTTGAAATAAAAATTTTGAATTTTTTCCTTCAAAATAAATTCGTTATAGGATGAATGACAACATCTGACCAAATTTCATCAAAATTGAAAGGGGTCGTTCGTGTCGGTTTCTTACTTGATTTGACATGGAATTACCCTTATATATTTCTTATATCTTAAAGAAACTATTAAAATTTATTGAAAAACATTTTCAGAAAAACAAAGTGGTACTATTAGCATTGGTAAAAAAACTTAAAAGAGCGATTCAAAAATTTGTCGTTACCTACAAAATTTCAATACTATTGTAACATCTAATGCCACAAATCATAAATAACACAGCGGAACAGACTTTTTGGTGCCCTATATTTGACGTCTGTTCGTACGCGTTGTTGAACCCTCATTACTCTGTCATACTAGTTATTTTCCAGTCATCTAAATTTTGAGTGTTACACCTTAAAATGAGAAAAAATTTTTGGCAATAAATATATGTTTCTTTTGAGTATAATAATTCCGCAAATTTTGCTGTTTTCGTTTTAAACTTAATAAAATTGTTAATTTTATTTTTTTATTCGACCTTAATGGTTTAAATTTATCTTTCTGTTTTTTGGGCCCAAAAAACAGAAAGATAAACTTAATAAAATTGTGTAAGCCAAAAATTACCACAAGAAACTTCACCCATCATGCACAAGGCGTTGCAGAGAACAAAGTTTTAATTAAAATAAGATAGTATTTCAAAATGTTGCGAATTGTTTAGAGATAAACTCGAAATTTTAGTTTATTTTCCACATCCTAAAGATACAAATGGGTGAATGTCCTATTTTAAAATAATTGTATTATTCTTCTTATTTTTTAATATTCAGTGGTATTCTGAGTCCAAATACAGCAAAAAAAATTGCCTCAATTGCAGTTTTTCAAACATCTCGAATTTTATATTAACGCAATATACCCCATTTTTTTGAGTAAATATATTTCCTTCGAACGTTTTTTAAAAAATTACTAATCTGTAGAAAAATATCTTTCATTTGAGTATAATAACGCAGATACTCTTAGCATTAGACTTTAGTGGTATTTTAAGGGCATTTAGTGGTTATTTTTGTCCTGTTTTATTATCAGGATATTTTAAATATTTCCGAAATTTTTCAATAAAAATATGTTTATTGTAGTATTATGTATGTGCTTGGTAAAAATATTTTAAAATGTTAAACAAATGTAAGATTTATAAGGATTAAACTGATAATAGCTAACATGCAATATCCTTGCAGTTTCACCAAAATATCCTAGAATGTATATCAACAATATTATATTTAACAATATTATATTTAAACAATATTATATTTAAAAGAAAGATAATTTTGTGTAGATTAATAATCCTAAAAGTCTTATTAAATTTTAAAGTCGAGTTTCGGAAACTTGGGCGAAGAAGCAAAAAAGAGATAGAATGACTAAAAAAATAAAACGCACGATATTTTAAAAACTAGAGCTGACCAAAAAAAAATTTTAGGTAGCTTTGAAAATGTTATGCCCCATATATATTTTATCAATTATAGTTTTCGCTGCACCAAACCAAAATATCCATTTTGTTCCCCTGTTTAGTTGCTTGTAAATTGAAAAACTATATTATGGTATATGGGTTATTCCTTTCTAACTGTAATTTTTTTATGTCCTGCATTGTTCTGTCTTACTGGTCATAATTATCAATCTATTAATGAATGTTTTATATAAAATCAGACCTCATGAACATCTTCCGTAAAATTCTTTTTTTAAATTGCCAATTGAAGTCAAAAGAAAACTTGCAATATCGCACTGAAATATCAGCTCCGTGGTCCTTACCTAGAATTTGTCTATAAATTGGTTATTTTCTTCGTTCCAACAAATAATTGTATATAATAAGATTTAATAGAAGCGGTAATTTTTATCTCAATATATCTGCATAATATTAAATGGCGCCCTAATATTTTTTGTCCACGGATTTTACCAAAACTTGTTAATTCGGATTTAAGCAGCTCCTGCGCCATCTACCGCGAGATTATTGAAACAACTAGTAAGCCATATTAAAATTAGGTCAACTAACTAATGTTTGGATGTAACATGCATCTGAAACAGTGCAACGAGCTTGTATTATATAAAATCAAAATTTTAAAATGGTTTGTAATAAATTAGTATGTCAGCTCAATAGGATTATATGATTAGTTAACTCATTAATCTGTTATTGTTTTTTTTTATCACAAATAACACATTTCTGTACTTATTATAATCCTTTATAATATATAAATTTGATATTGCCAAATTCATAGCCAATTAATTGCAATTGCCATTTAAGTTTAGAAACGTTATCTCCGTGGATGTCAGTTCCGCGATAAATATTAAAAAAATGTACCTATATATAAAAAAAAAAGTATTTATATCAATAAGGCCAATATACAATTTGTCATGGTTCTTATACGTGGCTGCCTACTGTACGCAAGCAATCAATTAGAACCAATAAAATTCCGTTTTGGCAAACACGGAATAAAAATTTGTCATAGCCAATGTTACCATTGCAAAATTAAAACAAAAATGTTCCAAAAATGGTTTTTATAGAAAAAGGTACCATTAAAAATGGAATTTGAAATTTGATAATCATGCGCAAAATATTGTAGTTTGCAGCAAAATCCTCTTGGAGTTTATTTTTTACAGAAAATTCAACCATTGTTTTCTGCCGAAGCAAGGAAGAAGAAATATAAAAATAAATCCTAACGAAATTAATCCTAAAATGTTTTTAATAGTATAAATTTAAGAAAATGTTAATTGAACGTACTATTTTCCTGGTGAGTTGAACTTTAACAAGCAAATTAATTGAATATGTAAGTTTTCGAATTGAGATTATGTATCAGTTACAAAAAAAATTAATTAAATCGATTTTAATTATCAAAACAGCATATTGAATTATATAATTTTCTTGTTAAAGCTATTTGGAAGACTTCAAATGCAAACATATTTTTATATATTCATTTTATATATTCATTAATTTCGTAATTGAATCAAATACTCGTATGATTAAAAATGAGTTTTAATTTTCGTTTTGTTTAAGGTTTAGCAACAAAGTTATTTAAATATGAAGCTTTAATGTTTTAAATCAGATGTCACTTTTACCAAAATGCAATTTTAATAACTAAAAGTGCCAATTCAGTTAGTTATGTGGTTAAAGTATGACCTAAGACAAAAATTGCATATGAAATTTCCAGAAAATTTTGTTTTTGATCACATGATTAATAGATTCAATTACGAAACTAATTAATAGCAATTTTTAATTTTTGAATATTTGGTAATACAGAAAATGTTTGAGGAATATATATTTTTTGTGGGTGCAGACAGAACCATGCCTCAATAGCTTTCAACTGATGTTTATTACATAGTTTTGGCGAGTATTAAATATTGATTTCAATTTATTTAGTAATCGATTAAAAGCAAATTTTCTGTAAAAATTTTTAATAATTTAATGCAGAATTATCGTCGTTATTTACTTTTTAACAAACAAATTATAATAATAATAAATGAATATAAAGTTTTTGTAATTTAAATGAAATTGTTGCGTATGAGTATTAAATAAATATTACTCATGAGCTACAAAAAAAATCATCAAGTCATATTTTACTGTTTTGTAAGAGAATATTTTTGAACTTTCAATTTAATTCTTAAAAATGTATTCCTATTATATTTAGATCAATTTCGTTATTTCTTTATTTTAGTTCAAAAATGCGTCGCTCTAATTTCTACAACAAACGTATTGAATTTGATTTTTATCAAATAATGCCATAATTCTGCATGATATTAGAAATTGTATGAATTGCGCACGGTCATAATACTATAACTACCATATAAGACTTTACCCAAATATACTTTTTAATATGGAGATTACAAAAATAAAAAAAAAATATTTTCTTGCTTGAATATATTAGAGTCAAATAAGACCAATCGAAGGAAATAATTCCATAATTTTTGATAATTGGCAAAGTGGGTCTTTGATGCATATATTAAAAAAAAACTAAAAAGTATTCGTATTTGGTGAGCGAACGAGAGCGCTCATAGTTTTGAAATTTAAGCTTCTAGCAAAAATTTCTGCAAAATATTCCTACAAAAATATTTGTGATAATTTTTTACTTAAGACCAACTTTTTGAAGTTATGAAGCCAACAATAAGAAGAAAATTAAATAAATTGCCTTAAAATCATTCATAAAACTCCTTTACACATTTAAATTTTTGGAAAGTTAGAATTTTCTAAGAAACTTTTTGTTTATGTAATTAGGTTGTGCTAAACACGAAAATAATAACAAAAAAAAATATTTAATTTCGGTCACTGTCCAGATGACTAAACGAGTTCGACTCAAATCTAATTTACTTTTGCTATAAAATTAACTTTTCCAGGGCTTCAATTTTCTTATGGTTAAGTCTTGAAATTTTAAAGTCCTTTCATACATATTGTTCTAGGTCAAAATACTTTAAGTTTACTATAAATTTAAGTGTTAAAAATTTAACGAATTCTTTTCTATTTAACTTGAAAATTGTTTATAATTTTATTTAATTTCTTTTTAATATACCACAACTACCTGCTTAACAAAGTTCAAGTACTCCTTCACTTATTTCAATGCACTTTAGAAATTCTATTTCAATTAAAAGAAAAAAGAACACGTAACAATTAAGCTATTTAAAATCATGTAAAGCCGTTGTATAGGAAAATAAACTGTATAAAATAAAAGCCAATTTCATTTAACAAACAACCGGAAAACAAAACACTACACGTGTATTTGCTTATTAGCCCTTCCATGGCTCCATGGCAGTTTACAAATACAATTTATTTAGCTATAAGTTACATTCATTTTATCTGCTAACACTGCCACAACAACTAATACTACTGTTTTACTACCCGCACTTTTATAGTACAGATGCTCTTGTATATAAATAAGTATCTAGATAGATATATTTCTGTAAGTGTGTTGTAGTATGTTAAGTGTAATCTTAAAATTAACCTGTTTTAATCTTTTATTAAGAAAAAACCAAATAAAATACAGTGGGGCAGAAACAAAATATTTCGAACATAAATCGGGCATTTCTAAGCGGATAGTTCTATCAGAATGAAATCACATTAACATAGCAGAGGAATATTTGTATCTATGTTTTATGTATAAGACCTCTTACTTGCTCAGGAGCGGAGCTATGAAGTCTCTAAGTAGGGCAATTCGCCAATGTAAAACTAGTTACTGTTTCTCATTTTTTGTTTGTTTCTCATTCGATTTCAAAAGATTTTTGTTGTTGAGGGTGCTGTTGGCTGAGTAGTCAGCGCTTTTGACTACAAACCCTGAGGTCTTGAGTTTAAAACTAGTTTCAGGCAAGCCAACAACATCATGAATTTTTCTCATGTGCATTGGTGTGTTAATGTGTTGGTTGTTGTTGGACTAATAAAGTGATGAAGGCATAGCACTGCCCACCTTGGCAATTCCGGCAGTGATTAGTACTAACATATCCTAATGCACCTCACAGCATCCTCCTTCGTCGGTATTGTAGCAGAACCGTCGGCGAAGTAAAATAACCAATAAAATGGCTACATAGCTTAATTCACTCAATGCCTCTACTTGCCACCAGAGGGACTTGCCACACTGCTCTACAAAAAACGCGCAATAGCAGGGTTGTAAATGAATTAAGCTTTCTACCTCTCTCCCATTTAACTACTTGTTCTTTCTATACTATCCCTCGCCCAAAGAAGTTAATACAATAATTAATTAACTGGTAGGCATTAAGTGCCTGATTGTGGTACTTATCTTTAAAAAAAAATGATAAGCCTTAGTAAGATCTAAAAGATACATGTTTGGTTGTATACTTATCTCCTATAGTTAGTGAGTTATACTCATTTGTAAATTGAAATTTTTCAATTTTCCAAAACTTTGGTCCAGTATTTTCCAGATATCGGACTTAAATATCATCTGATTTATAAAATTTTTTCTTCGTAACTTGAAGAGCAAAATTTTAATGTGTTGAAACTCTGGCGTCTGAATTGAAAAATACAAAATTTTTTGATTGAAATTTTAAAAAATTTTGAAATTTTGAGAATATTTTTTTAAAGCACCATCATTTTTTTATATACATATATATAAAAAAAATCTTTGGGAACATATATCAAAAGTATACTTATCTGAAAGGTATCTCCATAGACGTGAATGCACGACAAAAAAAAAATAATTGAATATAAAAAACTTCAATTTTCAGCAATTTTGTCCTTAGCGTTTTCACTTTATCCAAGGCCCATTTAACACTTTGCCAAATAACTACGTACAAATAAGGGTTTTGGAGTCCCAGCTTTGGGATTTTAGAACGTGTGGACTGAATTCAAAATTTCGATTCAGAATAGGTCTTATGAGGAAGTGCCCAAGTCCAACTATATTAAGAAACTCAATTATTTCTTAGCCGTCAATTCATGGCTGTGGAAACACCTTTCAGATAAGTGTACATTTGCTATATGTTCCAAAAGAATCTTTTTATATAGATATATAAAAGAGTGGTGGTCATTTTTTTTAAACTGTAGAAAATATAAATCTTTTCACATTTCAGTTTAAAAATTTTATAATTTTCAATGCAGACAGCAAAATTCTGGAAATTTTTTCTAAACTCATTGAATTTTTTTTCTTCAACTAAGAAAGAAAAAATTTTAAAAATCGAATGATATTTGAGTCCGATGACTGAAAAATACTTGACTCACTAACTATACGAGATAAGTATACAACCAAACATGTATCTTCTAGATTTTACTAAGGGCTTTAATACAGTAAAAAAGTTTTGAATTCGGATGAGAAACAAAAAAATGGCAAGCAGAAAAATTGTACTTATAGAAATGCCTGATATATGTTTCAAATATTTTGTTTTTGACCCATTGTACATTGCTCAGTGTATCCACTACTTAAAACTGTGTTTTAGTATTACGAATTATTTGCCATAAACTTTGTCAGTTTGGCGTATTTGCTGTTGGTTTCTTACCTTTAGCTGCATGCCTTCAGTTGGATTTAGTTCATCGCCAGTTTGTCGTAAACCGTTAATAAAACGAGCAAATACGGTACGTCTTTTGTGCTTGTTACGGCCTTCTGCAATACAAACAATATTTATAGACAATGAAACACAAAAGAACACAATCCTTAAATGCCTTAAAATACTAAAACATCGCTATTAAATTACATTAAAATAAAAAGAAATAATATAAAGTTTGGAAATAAAAAAAAACAATGAACAGAAACAAATACAATTGAAATGGCTAAAGGAAAGCAGATGCTGTTTTATATTTTACCTGTTGCTGCAAATTCATAAAAGAAATTAGACCGTGCTCCTGGATAGCTGTGCTGCATGCCACTAGTTAAATTAACTGATGATTTCGAATCGATAACACTGCGTGCCATACGGTTGGCCAACTCATTTTGCGCATAGCTATAGATTTCATTCTCTTCACGATTCGTTAAACAACTAGACGGCTATTGGGAAGAAAAACAAGAATGTTAGTGTTCTGTTTTTTTAATACTCTTCTTATTTTAAAAGAGTTTCTTACCGAATATTTGCCTGGCACATATAAAGGTTGACTGTGACTTGAAGGTAATATGGCTTGATTGGCTATATTGCCTGTTATCATGGCACTTACACCCATTCCAAAACTGCCACTGGCTCCACTGCTATTACCTCTTCTTAGAGTACCCGTATTTCCAGTGCCACTTGCGGCCATTCTCATATGACGCTCTCTCCATTTCGCACTGCGAGCAAATTCAATGGCATCCAAAACATCTTCATAAGGCATATTTATTTCTTTGCTATAGTGAGCAGCCAGACCCTCTAAGTAGCCACGTTTACCTTCCTGCAAAAATTAAAATTTTAACTTGTCAATTAAATAGATTAAACTAATAATTTAGTCATCATCTAAGGCACAAGAAGCACGTTCACGAAGAAGGACCTTTTATATTTTTGAAAAAGTAATTATTGACTTTTTCAAAAAGGTAACCATCGCATAATTTGTTTGCGAGAGCATGCTGATCTTAGCATAAGGTATAGGTGGTACATTATAGTGGTCGTTAGAAACTAAAAGTTGAATCGATGGATATTTACGAAAACCTATCCTAAAGAAATTCTAGCCAATCAGTTAAGAATAAGGCTTGTCGCACATCCAGCAAAGTTTGAGAAAATGTTATTTTTCTACATATTATGTCCTTTTAAAATTTTTTTATAAATTTTTTAATTTTTAGGCTCAAACTTTAACGATACCTCTGAAACTAATAAACAGATTTAGAATCGGCATAATGATAATTTTTTTGTCGAATTTGATAACCCCTTCTCCAGTTATAATAATATATTTCGTGCAAGTGTCTTAATGTTTTATATAACGGAGCTGATAAAAAGTGGAGCGCAGATTCGCTTCGGCATTCTAAATAACAAAAAAAAAACAGAATTTCCAGTTCAAGGGACGAAAAAGTTTAAAGAAATTTTGTAAATTAATGTAATAATTTTGAAATTTTAATTATTACAGAACTTTTTCGATATTGCTGTTTATTTTGCTAAATATGCGATTTAAATAAAAGTTGGTAAGGCAGATAGATGCTCTTAGAAACTTTACAGACAACAACTTTTAAAAAGAAACATTACTTGTAAATATTATATTTATTAAGTTATAGACATAAAAGACAAGAAAAGCCTATTTTCGCAAACTTTGCCTTGATCTTAAATGATAGACCTAAAATTTTTCTTGGCTAGTTTTTTATAAATGCCCATCGATTTGTGGTATGAGACTTAAAGAAATCCAAGTTTTAATTTTAAACGACAACTCACTCCAAGGTACATATTTCAAAGGGGCTATTCGCATATTACACAATATATATAGAGAAATTAGAGGCTTGAAAATTAGCTTTAGAGTTGAAGTGGAGCTAAAAATCGGAATTTAAACTAGAAGATTTACATAATCAATAAAATTATTCTATCAAGATGTTATCTTAAAATCAGTAAAAAAATGTTTTAATTTATTCGAGATGTTCTCAAGGATTTATTTGCAAAAATTTAATTAATTTGTCAAATAGTAGGCTGATATTTTAAGGATCTACTGGCAAGTTTGTATTATCACCCAAC
Organism: Panzeria rudis; assembly: GCA_956483635.1. NCBI lineage: Eukaryota > Metazoa > Arthropoda > Insecta > Diptera > Tachinidae > Panzeria > Panzeria rudis. The sequence continues at coordinate 195,232,922 of OY101447.1, forward strand.
AAAATGCTGACATGTAGATTAGCTAACCACAACAACTTAATTAAATTTTTGCACATTAGTAAAATAATTATAAGTACAAATACATTTTTTACTGAAAACGGACCAGTAAAAGATTTTTGTAAAATAAAACAGAATTTTTCTCTTATTTTTTATTGCAAATAAGAGCTCAAAATTAAATATTTACTACACGCAAAAAATTATTTTTTGAATTTGAGCAAGTATTTGTAAAATTTAAATAATTTTTTGTTTAATTCAGGGCCTATAAATAAGTTTGTATATTCAAATACAAAAAATTTGTTTGAAAAAGTCCTCCGATTTGTTCGGTTAAAATAATTATGTTATTGAAGAAAATTTTAACCAAAATCACCAAAAAAATTTTAGTAAATTTAAATATTTTAAAAATGTACATACTCGTATATGGCAAACAATGTCGTTTACTAGAACAAAACGCATAAGAAATTTTCCTTATCTTGAAAACGTTATTTTTCTTTATAATATAATAACACCCAAATATTTTCGATTCTATTTTGCTTTAAAAATTAAAAGTTGTCAACGCTACTATCAATATTAAAATCTTACAATACTGTTGTTAGAAGCGGACAAAAACATTAATAGCATATAAAAATAATTCCAAACAAGAGGTTAATAAAAAATATTTTTGATATATTTTCGTGTGTATTTAGACCTTCCATTTATCTTAATATAAAAATCACTTGTCCGTATGCTCGTTTATGCTAATCCCCACATTGTCCGTTCCAGATTGACAGATAGGATGGATACTTTTGGAGCCGATAGGTGGCGCAGTTGTCCAGATAGAATTTTTTTAATAATTTTGAAGGAAGTTTTATTAAGTTTGTCATATAGTTATGTACATAGTTGGGTGGAGTTTGAAAGACAATTAATTCTTAATCCGATAGGTGGCGCAGCGGTGTTGAGAGATTGATATTTTTGAAGGTGGTCTATGACCGGATATCGACTGGCCGGACTGCTAGGTATATGTTAAAGTCAATGGAAAATGTTTGTACAAAATTTTCTGTGTACGGACAAAGTGCAGAGAAAGTGTTTGTAAGGCTAAGCCTTTAAGCTTCTCTTTTAATCAATTTAAGTACCTCTCTACCTCTCATGTACCCTTAGCTTTAAATGTATGTACATTAAGAAAGCAGACACTGTTTTATGTTAATTATTTATAACTAATTGCATTGTTAATAAAGTTATTTTCAAAATTCATTTTGCGCTATTTTGCCATGGTTTTGCTAATTTTCATTGATTTCCCCTCTTTTAAAAATATTGATGCTACGAAAACTTCTTTAACAAAAATAATAATTAGAATTTCTGAAAAAAAAATCTTTCTTATAAAATTGAAAATCTGAAAAAATTTACATATATATATATTATGAACACAAAAAATTGATTTCGTTTGAATGAAAATCTCATTAAATGTTAAGTATTCTTTAACTAACAAAACCAAAATTATAAATATTCACAATGTAGGCTAATATTTGAATTTCATTATTATTTATCAAAGCTTAAATAAACAATATGACTCTTACTTGAATAAATAAAAACTTATTTTTATTCTTATTTCATGCCTGGCAAACATAAACGCTTAAATTTATTTATTGTTGGAGATTGAACGTAATAAAAAGAAATTGCCGTACAGAAAGTTAAATACTGCCAATTTTACTACTTTAAAGAAAAATTATTAATAGAAATGTAGAAACATGCAGAGAAAATTTTAATTTAAAAGAATCTATATATTCATCATACCACAAACATACGAAACATTCACGTATTTGAAGTAAATAGACTTTCCCAACAAACCCCATAAAATGAATTTAAAAATAATTACAACAACAAATTCTAGTATCCATAAGTGAAAAAATAATATAAAACGAAGAGAAAAAATTTTAAAAATGTCAAAGTGTGTGTGCGTTTGAAAATGTGTTTCTCTTCGGTGTGGAAAATACCGTAAACCTTTTACTCGTTGCTCCAGTTTGTATTTTGTCGACGTTGTTTTCTTGTATTCTAGTCACACACTTTTTAAAAATGTGGTTATGGCTGCCATACATATGAATTTTGTATGTTTGTATGTGTAAAGTTATAGCATCCCAGCAGTAAAAAAAGCAGTATGAAGGCCTTATAGAAGGCATTTATACACCTTCTTTTGAATGAGCAAGTAAGTACTTGACGATCTAATCCATCTTTGTATATTTTTTAGACACCTTGTCATTACGGGAAAAGACTTTTATCGCTTCTTCTGGAAGTGCTAAGGAGGGTCTTTCAAAAGGTCTTCTTGAAGGTCTTCTTGAAGGTAATCTGTAAGGTCTAAAGGGAAACTGTCAGTATTTTTATAACAGCTTCTGTACTTTTAATTAACTGATTTCTTATAACGAGTTATTTGCGTTCATCCAAAGTAATTTTTTATACATATGAGGCTAAAGTTCGTCCATGTATTTAGTAAGAATAATTTGGAAATGAATAGTTTCACCGGAATAAGTCGAATAACCCTGCGAGAAGTGTTGTCCCAATTATCTTGAACGTACTTGTTCTATGACTGGTGAAAATGCGAATGGTACGAAATGTTCCTGAGTGGTGGCCGGTGAAAAGAATCATATTACAACATATCACAAGACTAGAACAATAATATTAGGAAAAAACCCTCATTGCACAAGCAGATTTTTTCCAAATTAAAAATATTTGCTTAAAGTACAGTAATTCAGCTAGTATTAAAGAATCCATCACAGGACAAGTAGCCTTAGTTTAGGTCTAGAATATATCACTGAGTATATTAATTATGTCAATTGACCCCCTGCAATGACAAAGCCATGTAAAAATTACCGGTCCTTTTCACAAAAAGTTCCGGAACTCGAACTGGTTGTTAGTCCTTGGCAACCAGTCACGTGACCTGTCTTGTGAGTGGTTCTTTCCCTCTAGGGAAGTTAGTCAGTTCCAACATAAACGGCATAATAGCAGCATGTGAGATGTTTCTTGTACGTAAATTGCAGTCTTATATACAAATTAGTTACGCAAATGAATACGAGAATGTTTGTTATATCTAAAGTACAATTTGTGTTAAACAAAACGAAAAATCTAAAAATGGAATTCTCATTCCTCCTCCCTTCTAATAGAACCACTGGATTAAGAAGACTTGTTGTGAAAAGGCCTTTTTAGCTTTACCGCTGAGATATGTTAGTAGGTTTCACTCTGCGTATACACTTTTTCTGATTCTTTGTAAGTGTGTTTGTTGTTGGTTTTTGGACAACAGCTTACAATCTCTTTTTTTCGGGGGCACTAGAAACCACAATGCAAAGTATAAAAGAAACATGCGATCTACTAGTGCCATTCTGTTGTAGCATCCGTATATCCCACCAGTTAATCCCTGGTACATCATGATATTTACATACATTCATTTAATATGAATGTACCTCTGAACTTTTGCAGGCACACAGATATTCGACACCCAATGGCTTAATACATACATTTGTACATACATAAATATGTACATACAAATGTGTTCAATACACATAAAAATTAGTATTAACATACATCCGAACCACCAAATTGCTTGTGTATCTTTGCCTTCAAAGTAAATAGGCTAAAAGTTGAAAATGAAAAAACGCAACAAAATTGAAACGAAATGAAAGTAAAGTAAATAGAAATACAAATACTCGTGCACACATCCACGATTCTCGTTATTCAAACTTACATACATAAATAGCAATTTCAGAACTAGTGATGAGGCACATGTGTGTTCATACGTACAAATGTAAATTTAAGACAAATTCATATGCAAAAAAAATTTGTTCAATGTTTGATATTTGTTTTATGAGTATGGCGTAAAATTTGTTGACGACTCACATCTGAAACATACATAAACAATTCTTAATGTATGTATGTTTACATGTAGGTATGTGTGTATTAAGCAAAAGTGATGTCAGATGGTTTGATAGATGCACGAATGAACGAACGAATGAATGAATGAATAAATGATAATAAAGTTGCTCGAATTTCAATCACAGGTAAGTAAGCTGCTAGTTAAAATATGTATATACAGATGCTGACATTCGTATGAACTACATACTACATACTTATATACGCAACACAATATTGGTTAGGAGAAAAAGATCTTTCAAATTTGAAACTTCTATTTTCGTTCTACATTTTTTAAGCTCTCTCTCTCTCTCTTTCTCTCTCTCCCTCTCTCTCTCACTCAATGTGTGTCTGAACCATAGCAACGATTGAGGAATATACGCAGAAAATATCGGAATTGAATTAATTTTCTGCTCGACATCTATGGATTTCGCTGAAACCTTAAAGTGACACACCCCGCGCAGTGCTGCAAAAAAACGCTGTCAATCAAATTCTATAACGCTCACTGCATACTGATCGCAGATACGCCCACAGAAGTCATAATCTACCCAGCTGCCGGAAAGCCGCGGTCGAAACTTCCCCTTCAATTGCTCATTTTTGGCTATGACATTCACCTTATACTCTGGCTTATAAGCCAGCACTCTATCTATTCCATCAGTGCAGCAATCATCCTCATTAACTATACCACGGAATCATCACCATATTTATCCCACCGACAATAGCAGCTAGCTTTTTCTTATGCCGCTTATTCCACCTAACAGAGTCTACAGCGCTGTCAGCCATATCATTACCAGTCGCACAGATACCAGCTGACGTACCAGTAGCACTAACCAACGTACCAAGAGAACCAACAATAGCAGGAAGCAACTATAGTAGGACCAGAAAAAGCAACAAAAGCTGAAGCACTAGTAGCAGCTACTACATCAATACAACCAGCTGCAAAATTTGCATGCAGTTTCGCTTCAACAGCGGACCGGGGGGAGCCATAACTTCGGTCAACAAATTTATTAAACAACAAAGTTCACCTAAAATAAAACCAAACAGTAGGAAGGTAATACATAATTAAAACTTTCACCAACTATCACTAGTATTTTTTTATTTCGCAACTGTTAAAAAGTTTCCGCACCAAACGCAATTACATTTTCACCCCAATTCGGCTACTGCTTAATTAATTAGTTTTTCCTCTATTATCCCTATAATTACATGTTCAAACAATGATCTGATTCTTATAAAGCAAGTTAAAATTCTTAATGATAAATCATTTTATCCCTTCTCCAACTTTATTTCTCCACTTGTATTGAATTTTAAGTAGATTGTTGCTCCAAGTGTTGTGCGTTAAAACGAAAAAAAAAATTAAATAAAAATAAAAGTAGAAACCCAGATCATCATCATCGCCATGTAAATGGAAATTAAAATTTATTTACCTCGTCCTTTTATGAAATTGTGACTTTGTAGAATACGACAACTAAAACAAAAACTATAACTAACGTTGCACATAACGGTACAATTGGTGTGTGGCACATGAGCGCAAATTTAAATTTACTACCAATTTCAGATAGAGAGATGGATAAATAAATGAATGGATGGATGGATGGATGGATGAATGAAAAGCTGGTTGACTGTATAAATAGAAGAAATGTTGGTTGTTGATGATGATGATGATGATGATGTTTCCTGCTGTTGCTTTAAGCTTAAGTTGAAGTAACGATGAATGCGTATTATGAAGAAATTACTTCATATACACACTTTCACACACACAAACACACACGCCAAGAGGGCTTCTATTGAAATGAATGTAAATTCGGAATTGTAAAGTTTTGTATATAAATTAGTACTCGTATGTATTCACATTTGTTTACTTGAAAATACTCTTATGCATATTTGCAGCTTTTAAAAATTCTTTTTATTTTGGATACACATGTGTGTGTGTAGTTTCATTACAATTCTAAATAAAACTGAAGCCAAAAGAATAATTTCAATGCTTGCAATTGTATTGAAGTCAAATGAATTTGTAAATGTAAAATATGTCACTAGTTCAGGGACGTATAATTGTTATCGCCGCATTCATCATCTTCATAATTACCAACATCATCAATGTGCCAGCGGTGACTAATGAAGCTGTAAATTGATGGGTGAAATAATAGACTGAATTCAATTATAATTGAACGCAGGGAAAATTTGGTACATATTATTGAAAATTGGCCAAAACGAAGTCTGCAGTGAAAGGAAAAGGATTCATTCAGGCAATGAAAAGGTTTCATTAAATGTTCTGCATTATATTAGTGAAACTTTTCATTAATACAATGAGCAATTGCATTGCATACAACAAATCTTTCAATCTTTGCTCTTCATAAGTTTTTCGTAAGTTCATTGTAGTAGTGGAAATAAAGAAATAAATAAATAAATAAATAAATAAATAAAATCGTTACATTGTTTAAATGAATTATTCTTTTTAGCGAATTTATGAAAAATATATGTAAGTAAATCATACAATGTTTGTCAACTTATTGTATACGATTTTTCAAATCTTTCTTACAATTACATTTGAAACAAAAACTAAATTTTAGATTTTTTTGTTTTGTTTTAAATAAAATTGTGAAAATTAAAAATTGCATTCGACATCGATAAAAAGTTTTACCTATCTCTTCATTTTATAATCTTTTTGAATTTCAAACAATTTGGTTACCATAAATGCAATAGAAATATTTCATTTGTAGACTTATGAACTTTTGAGTACTTCCGAAGTGTACTGGATATCATTTTCGACTATTAACCGAAACGTTGCAGGTTCGATTACTGCCCGGACCCTGGGTTGCTGGCTAAGCGCCTCTCTTTTTTCTAACTATTAAATAAACATCCTCTTCTTATTTATATATTTAATATAATGAGAAACAAAAGGGTGCCGTTCGCTTAATTGGTTAGCGCGTTGACTACAAATCCTTAGGCATTGAGTTCGAGACTAGTTTCAGGCAAGCCGTCAACATCATGAATTGTACATTGTGTTGGTTGTTGTTGGGCTATTATAGTGATCAAGACATAGTTATGGTCACTTAGCAGTATCGGCAGCAATTGATACTAACATGTACTAACGCACATCATAGCACATTAATTGCCTGAGTGTGTTACTTCTCTTTTATAAAAAAAAATTAACTGCATCTAGTGCATTAAACTATTTCTTTGAACTAACGAAATAGTTTCATTGCATTTATGACATGGTTAGCCAAATGAAGTTCATACAATGAAACATTCTTCTTCAAGTCATTGAAGGGCTTCATTGAATGACAAATTTCATTAATACAATGAAGAAATTCATTGTCTGAATGAAATGTTTTTTTCAGTGTATAATGATGGCTGGTATCGGGTTATTTTACCACTCTTACACAGCGTCTTCACGAGACATTAACTTTGAGATAACATGAGAAAAAACGTCGGCAGAATACTAAAAACAAAATGTCGAATTTTCTCTTAATCTCATACTAGGGGAAGACGTAATTTTACTTTTCCGATAAGATTTCATTTAATGCAAATGCTCATCGAGCTAACATGTACTACTTTTGCATAATTAGTTACTTTATTTTTAATTTTTCACACAAATATAAATTTATAAATCAATTAAACACATTTATTCATTTATTTAGCACAGAAATTTTATAAAAAACATCGCCTTTCATTTATTTTAATAAACACTCACACATGCACACTATTTTATTTTTATATACATGTGTTTTGTTGTTGTTATAAGAATTCTTATAACAACGCTCTCATAAAAATTCTTATAACATTGAGATAACACTAATTTGAAGTCTACACGTAACATAATTCTCTCTGCGATTGAATTTGACAATCTCATGTTACATATTATGTTACGTGTAGACTTCAAGTTATATCAGGGATGTTTACACCAGATGAGATATCTGAGAGGGTTGCGAATTTCGGGAAGATAAATATTGAAGAGTATATGTTGCAGTACTCCTCTAATTTTTATCTTGCGATAACTTGATATATGGCCTCTGAGCTCCACAGTCCAGCATTTGATATCGTTGGGAACTGAGGAGCTCATGATGTGATTAATCAGCAGCGAGTGAATGACCGATTAAAATACCTGGGCCACTAGCGATCTAGGTAGCTTTCAAACTTAGAGCCTTTATGGCGCTAAGGGCTTCCCTGAAACCATGTTGTTATGTTCAGGTCGGGAAAATGCTCCTCCGGAGATGGCAACAGTGATGCTTCTAAAACCTTTTCGACGGCTGAAAGTATGGGTGCAAAGAATTCCAGAGGTACCTAACCGAGTTGTATCAACATCAAAATGGAATAAAGATGGCGTCAGGATCAAAACCTTTAGAGTATTTAGCTTTGGAATGCATAGCTTTACAGAAAGCTAAAGGGTGGAACGCAGAGTTGCATTTGCGACTTTCTGCTCTCCGCACTATATCTCTTTTGGAGTGGTTCTGCGACTTGGGATATTCGACAAATTGTTGGCAGCATAGAGTGGCACACTTTTTTGCTGTTGGATCGCCCCAGTCGTTGTAGTTGCTGAAAGAAGATATTTGTGGTAATAAGGAATAAGTACTTAAGTCGATATTGGCTAATTTTGAGTTAATTGTATTCTCCGTATTAAAAAATACCGTTGTGTAGTGTTTAATTCATTTTGTATAATTTTTCAAGAAGTTATAGCGTAATGACTTACTACTTATCTTTTTTCAACTCATAATATCATATGGAATAATGCCTAAATTTAATAGCTTAATTTAAATTACAAATTGAATATCTTTATTATAATCGGTAGAGCCATGTATTTCTAACTTAAAAGAATCGAAGAACGAACTATCAACTTTAAATGCAGTAGGAATAACTTTCCAGAAATTTAAAAGTGCTCTTGTACAAAACGATAATATATGACTATTTCTTTATTGCTACAGATATATATGTTACTGACAATAAAATGCAAATCTTAATTGCGATTTAATATTACAAATCGAAACAATACTCTAACGCACCACCCTGGTGCACGTCTATCCATTTCTCTCTCTCTCCCTCTCCCTTTATATTTTTATTGTAAATCAAGCAGAGACAAATTTTCCGTCTCTCACAGGCAGCTTTATAGTAGTTTCCCTTTTGCAAAAATTATATTATTTTTGATTTAAATAATTTGTTAAAAAGTGGCTTAGTGGCCAACGGATTTTTTTTTCAAACTAATATTTTTTTAAAATAAATTTGGCAACCAATTTCAAAAGTCTTGGACTCACTTTCAGTAGATGCTATGAAATTGTACCGCTTTTTTTCTTTTCTTTTTAGTCTCACCAAAATCTGCTTTATGTATATTTAATTTTTATTTTATTTGTTTGTTTCATTATATTTTTACTTGCAACAACAAAATTAAAGAAAGAAGTAAAGTTTTAGCAAAATTATTACTATTTTCTATATCGTATCTTCTTTATCTTCTTCATCTTGTTGAAGCCACAAAATTCCTTTAAGAAATGTTTTATTATTAATTTCTTAGTTTTAAAAAGTTTGCTGTGTGTTTTTGTTAAGCAATTTTTTTTGTCTTTTTTTATACCAAAAAGTTGTTGCAGCGTACACATTATACCATAATGCACTTTAAACTTTGTGTCTTTTGTAAATATTGTTTTAGCTGACTTAAGAACATCTTCAGACAACGCAATGCAACGCAAAAATGTTCTTTTACTCACACACACACACACACTCACATTTAAATGCCACATCGTTGCACTATCATATTAATTCAAGCTGCGAAAAGATTGTCAGGGAAGAGGTAAAAGTTCGAAAACGAAGTTCAGGATAAACGCGTATATAAGAGATAATCACGCACGTTCGACAACTTGAAAAATAATTAGATTGTTTCCTTACGTTTGTCAGTTTGTTTATAATAGTACTAAGCAAGTAATACAAACTTTATATTTACTTGTATGTATGTCAGTATGCACAGGATATTATGAAATACAGGACGGAATATGAATACATACTTACAGTGACAGAAATCTAATGACCGGTTTTTTAAGTGCTTAAAAGATAGAAAAAATCGTCGCAATTAAAATGTACTAATTCACATTGTTACGAATATGGCGATTCCAAATATAACGAATATTAATACAGCACTGACTATGATTGTCAAAATAATCGCATTACCAATCTTATAAATAGATGATAGTAATTACAAATTAAAAAAAAATGGAAATAGTTCTTTGACGGGACCTTACAAGATTATTTTAGAATGTTGAAAGACAATGTAGATAGTGACAAAATAAACTCATCTGTTAAGATATATAAACTTGTTAGCAGCATCATATGTTAATAGCTGATTTACACTATCTCACAAGCCGTTCTACTATTATAGAAAATGCAACCCTGATCTATTGAGTTTATGGAAAGTTTTGGAAAAGCAATAACAACACATTATATCAGCGTTGCATTTTGTGCACAAGTCGAACAGCTTGCATAATAGTCTAAGAACAGCTTTAGTAGCATAATAATCTTGTAAACATTAGATAAGCTTGTATGCAAACTTACATTTACATTCATAAAAAAATCTCATGCATAACTACTCACACACACAATACACTTTAACTACAGTGAAAGATAAACAAAAAGAGCCCTGCGGGAAATGTTGTACCAATTATCTTGAACGTACTTGTCCTATGACTGGTGAAAATGGGAATGGCACGAAATGTTCCTGAGCTGTGACCGGTGAAAAAAATGATATCACAACATATCGCAAAACGAGAACAAAAATGTTAGGAAAAAACCCTACTTGCACAAGTAGAATTTTTCGAAACTAAAAAATTTGTTTAAAGTACAGTAATTCAGATAGTATTAAAGAACCCATCACAGGACAAGTACCCTTAGTTTGGGTCTAGAACCTATCACTGAGTATCCTAATTATGTCAATTGACCCCTCCAATGACAACGCCATGTAAAAGTTACCGGTCCGTTTCATATAAAGTTCCGGAACTCGCGCCATTTGCTAGTCCTTGGGAATTAGTCAAGTGACCTCTCTTGTGACTGGCTCTTTTTCCTCGAAGTTGATACAAGGTTTTATTGTTGGCTATATAAAGGAGTAACCGGACATCTGCCGAATCATTGTATTTTTGAAGACATACGAGTAAAAAACGCCAAGAAAAGTCAGTGGTAGCATCGTGCTTAGCCATACGTGCATTTATTTGAGTTGAAAAACAAATAAAAATTTCTGATAAGAAGTTATTTGTGAAATTAAATATCCGTGTTTTATTTTTATTGCAATTCAACAAGCCCGTAGAAAATAATAAAAGCGTTTTTACGAAAAGCTTTAAAAACGTAAAAATATTATTTTGTATTGTCAGAGCTTAAGAATAAAAAGGAAATGAAATTTATATAGATTTAAGTTTTCTATTATTATTTATTTTAATCCAATAAACTCTGCATGCGCTAAAAACTTATTCTAAGTGTATTTGCATGTAAAAATTATCCTATTTTTAAGCCATAAAAACCAACAAAAACAATTTAATTGAATCTACTTAACACACATCTTAAAAAACATCGAAGGAACAAAAAATATAGTTAAAAAAATAACAAAAAGTAAAACTACTTACAAGCTCAGCTAAAGACATTTATCACACACAGATGCCAACATAGCCAAACGCATAAAATTATTTGTGAGCACACGTACACAGTTTTAAATGAATGTGTATTTAAAAGGATTACAGTTTGCAAAATGGTGAGAAAAGTTTACATATGTGTGTTTTTTTACAAGTATTTGTCTGAGTTTCTATTTCGTCATTATAATCCATACCGGTCATTGACATGTTCTTGAAGAAAAATTTTTACATCTCTTATTTTTCGTACAATATTTGTCTAACCTAAATCACTGAACACTTCAAGTAACTAAAGATTAGTATTATTTAAGAGATAATGTGAAGTGATGGTACAATTCGATAACACGCCTTTTGATTTGGGATTTATTTGATAGGTTTTTCTTTCACTTCCTCTTCCACATAAGTGGCTTATAGTTCAGTAGAAAGCTATAGGCCTAAACCAAATGGCAAAAAATATAATATTCTTTAATTCCAGTATTTAGCCCACACTAAGAACTGGCTTAATATTGTCATTATATTTAGCATGAGCATAATGAGGCCAATAATTATCTTCTTATGAGTATTTTTGTTGGCTTTGCATTTATATGCATTTAAGCTGTGTTGCTTTTCCAAATTCGAAAAAGAATACAGAAGTATAGAAGTAAATAAAATCAAAAGATACTCTAATATATTAAAATTTGAAATAACCAGATGAAATTGTTTATTTAGATGTATAATTAATGAACCTAATTTACATTAATAGATAACCTGTCTGTGAACCCCAGGAATCATTCAAAACCCAAAATGTGCTTAAGGGTTAATCTCATATTTAATTATACATATTTAAAATTATTAGTCGGCATAGGAAATCTTGCAAGCCTTACGTTTAAGGTATAAGACATATTTATAGTTTTTATGTAAAACATCACAATAAACATTTTAGTGAAACATTTTAGCCCTCTTACTTGCCGGCTTATGGGTTTTTTGGCTCTTTCATAAATTAGGGGCAAAAACCTACCCTTCAGTGACAATATAACGGGCTGAAAATTTCTATATAAATACTGTGCATAAAATTCTATTATAAGTCCTTAAACACGCTTAAGTTTCAGACTGAACTTCAATGCGTTACCGCTGAGTAGGAGATTTTTGGCTCCTTATTTAATAAAGGCACAAAAAGACCCATACCACGAATAGTTAGAGGGCTAAAATATTCCACAAAAATTTTCCTCAGGCACGCAAGCTTGTCGGCATAGAAAATCTTGTAAGCGTTACGTTAAAGGTATAAGATGTTTTTACATTTTTGGGCTACTCTTCTTTAATGTGTAATAAATCACTACGCTAAAAATCAGCTTTTTATTTGTTATTTTTATTTTTGTTTTTGAGTAACTAATTTTGGTATACTAATTTTAAAAATGGAACACTGTGCAGCGAGAGGTCTCTGGAATAATAGACTAGCATACTTACCTCTCAGCGGGATTCGTTATTAAATACGCAAATAGTGAATATATACAAAACCTGATTTTTTATATTTCTTCGACTTGTATGCATAGAAAAATTAAATTTGTAATATCAAGAATAATGATTTTTGATTTCCTTTACTAGTTTCAGCAAAAACTTTAATTGACATTTTTAGTCAGCAAAATATTCAAAAATTGTGGAATTTTCGCGCCATAAATACCAATAATTTTAATCAACCCAGTTTGTTGAAAGAAATTTCTCTGTTTGTCATATCAACAGCTTAATTTGTTATATAATTTATATATTTATTTTTAAATTTATATTACATATCGTCACAGAAAATGCAAAAAACCCTATCTAACCTTTTAAAATTAGAAGCATAAAACTTGTTTAAATGAAAACTATATTGACAATTGGGGCAAAATCTTATAATACAAGTATAAAATGACCCACAAATTTATATATTTATTGAAAAATTTTGCTTTAATTGCCAATATATTTTTTCATATAAATAGGTTGTATGCTACTCCTGCTTAACTTTTAAAATGTTAGATAAGCCTTTTTGCATTTTCTGTGACGATATAAACAATTTGATTAGTTAGTTGTAGTGTGCTGATATGTTTTCTGTGTAGGATAGCATACTGAAAACTATAGCAGAATGATACCCTATTTTGCTTAACAGCAAAACCTACAGCATATCTTAATTATGACCTAATCTTTTTTAAAATCAATTAATATCTCCCTAAGCTGGCCCAGAAATTTGTCATTTCAAATAACTTTAGAAGATTCATAAGTCAAACATAAAATAGCATTAAAAATACTAAGAATGCAATTTATTGCATACTTTAAAATCATTCGTTTCCTTGGAAACATATACAATAGTAGAGTGTGTAATTTTGTAAGTATAAATTTGTACATTATAAATTTCATAATACAAAATTTATCAATTTTACAAAATTATACTCTTATGAATATATGTATTTATAAAGTACATATTTTCGGTTGCCATGAATTTGTAATAAACTTATAAAAAAAATTTTGCAATAATGACATTTACGCACACGTACACACACATATATCCCCACATGGTTTCATACACCCAACAAACATACAGTCAAAAGTTTAAAACATAATGGTCTTTGCTTTTGATTTCAACAACTTGCTAACCTCTTTCGAACGTACAAAATGGTTGATGTGAAAAGTTAAATTTATAATAGAAATATTGCTTAACAAATATACTTTCTCATGCAATAAGCTAGCAACTCAATTAATTATATTAATTGCATTGGAATGTTAAGATAAAAGCATTTTTGGAAGTGCTACAAATTTTGTTAGGCTATTTTATGAATTATAATTTAGATATATGAACAACATTTTTTTCATGATATGATAAAAAAACTTGGAAAAAAAGCTACGATATGGATAAATTGACTTGGAGAGTAACTAAAATAGTACATATATATTTTTGCAGAGAGGTTTGCTGGAGAATAATAATAATATCATATATGTTGGTACAGTTTACGTAATGAATAATTCATTTCTTAAGAATAACTTTCTACCGTATTCGTAAAAAATAGTTTAGGTTTTAAATGCATTTTAAAACCAAATTTCCGTAAAAATCTTTCCCGGTTTTATATTTCCAAATTAAAAAAAATTATAATATGAAAAATCATTAAATAACTTTTATTTATTAACTTAAATATTTCTAGCTAAAGAAACTGCAACTTATAGTCAGCTTTTTTCTCTTTATAGATTTATTTAAAGTAAAATATTTACTATATGGGTGATTTTCATTTCAAAGGTTTTTTCATAAAATAAACGCATAAATTTTAAAATGAAAACTGCTTTAACATGATTTAACAGATTATAAATAAATGCATATAAGATTTTTTTTTTGCGCAACTGTCCATTATGTGTTAAAAATGAAAAACAAAAGTACTGTTTAAACTCTCTTCATACAAAATGGCGTGTCCGTAATGTATAGTGTTCACTATATTTGCATTTGCTTCTTTTATTCGACACATCAAATTTTTAAAAAATATTAGAAATTATAACTTTTTTTAAATTGTTGCTGTCTGCTCTCTTGTGCATTGAACGTTGCGCATTTTTAGTACGTTTCATTACTTAGTTTAATTATTAAAATTGCACTAACAACATACACTCAAATAATAGCGCAGGTTTGTACTTCTAAATATTTAAAACTTTTGTGAATTTTGTTAAATAGTATTATATTGCAAAATCAATCAATCATCGTTTTATCCAAAAAAAAAAAAAAATATGTATTGAGTGGTATCCATATATTTTTTTTTAAATTAAAATTTTTATTGAAGCAAGATACATCGATGATTATACATCTGAATTCTATTGAGTTCCAAATAAATTGTGTGGTCTAAAAAAATATTGAATTCGTATAATAATATATTGAGCGTTACGTGAAAAAATTTAAATATAATTTATCTATAAATTATAGCACGTTAAAAAAAGTTACCTGCACCTGAAGGATAGAAAATATATAAAAAAATATTATCTCTTCACAAATTTATGGTGTTCTTTGAAAAAAGTTTGCTTCTACCGCACCGTGTTTTACTATAACAATGTATTAAGTAGCTCGTATTTTGCTACGAAAATTTATTTGAAATTGGCATATTGTTAGCATTGACATTATGTCACACCAAAAACTGTTATAACGTCCATGGACATTATGACATTTTCAAAAGTGACATAATGTCCATGAGTGCAGTGTCGTAAGGTTCATGGACATTATGACACTTTTAAGCACAATTTATGCACAATTTAGAGGTTTTCCTTAATATCGATGTGTGGATTAGAATATTTTTTCAGTAGAGCTAAAGTAATTTTTTTTTAATTATGTCCACGGTGTGAAAATTTTCGAACATTTCTTTGAACACTTTCTTAAATGTGTTCTATAAAAACTTTATGCAAAAATGTTTGGCCAATATAACATAGGAAAGTTATTCTAGCACACATGCACAAAACCTCTTATTGCGACTCAAAATCAATATAAGTCGACTAACGTTGTTATTCATGAAAACCACAGAGTATACATACGAACATTAAAAAAAATATTATTTCATTTCAACAAACCTTTATGTTTGCTGGGCAAGCTGATACAGAGTAACATTAATGCAACTAATGTATTTAAGTATATGTTCATCTACTTTTATCTCTTACATTATAAAACCGAAGTTATGAACATGGACATACAAAGGTATAGTGAGTAATAAAAATAGATGGAATAAAATATACATACATATATTTATGTAGGTGATTCTGTTCTAAGTATAATATTGTTTGACCAATCAAAGTTCTGATTAATCAATTAATCCATTAATCAAGAATACTAATTAATCTAAAAGCAGATTATAACAATAACGGAGTTCAGTGTTTGATTCAAATGGTCCTGCGAAAGTTCCAATGCTAAACATCGTAGCTCTTTTATGAAATACAACAACAAAATATACATGATTTTATAAAAAATCTACGATAATTGGCATTAGAACTTTCGCAAGACTATTTGTATCAAACACTGAACTGAAAAGTGTTAGTCACTATAATAGTATTGAACAAATGTGTTATATATGGTAAGAGGACCGTCAAAGCAGTAGTAAATGATCATTACTGCCCTATAAAACAAAGAATGAATCGTTTTAACATCTTTTCTACTTAAAAAGTTAGGGCTATTATAAAAATGTATGAAATTGGTAAAAGATTTTACTTCGGGAGGCCACTAATAAGAAGCTATACAATAATAAATAAAAAAGATTGTGGTTATGTGTTTCTAGTACCTAAAATATTATGCAAAGTTTTTTTATTAAAATTAAAAGCCATGCGGAACACCTATTTGTTGAATTCATTCAGAATTACTCAAAAGCATTAAAATGAAAATTAAAAATTATTTAATTATAAAAAATAAAATTTATTCAAAATACTGACTAAACAAGTATTCCTCATTTTGAATAATCAAATTAAATTTATTTGATTAATCAGCATATAGATTAATCAGAATTCTTGATTAATCGATTTATTGATTAACCAGAATTTTTATTATTCAAAAATTTTTTTAAATGATTAATAATTGCACATCCCCAGTACCAAGTATTATTTATTTTATAAAAAAATTGTAGTTGTAGTTGAGTAGATCGTTTTGCCAATTTAAAAAATTCCAATACACCCCTTAAAAATCGAAAGTTATCGAACAGAACGATTTTTTTGGGACTTCACGGACAAAAAAAATTTACGTCGTTGTTTCTGCACCGACTCTCAATTTTTAAACGGTGTCGAATAGAGGAGTATTTAAGCTTTCCGTGTCTACTTAAAAGATTTTATTTTCACTTATAGTTCATGGAAATATCATTTAAAATCGGACCACGAACAATGCAAAAAATTTGTTTGTCCTTGGATTTCCAAAAAATCTTTTTTTATCGATAACTTGCGATTTTGAGGGTGCATTGCCAATTTTTTAAAATCTCAAAATGAGCGACTTATTTAGGCCTACAAGCCGAATTAACCCAGCAAAAACTTTGCTTACTGGTAGGCAAAAAAGAACATGAGGATTTAAGTCGTAACTATTTACAATTTGACTCGATAACTAATTATTTTTGTTTGACAAGTCCTCATAAATGTGTTTACCCCTCATAAATGTATTTACATTGTCACAGCAATTAACTAGTTATTATTTGGCTTACTTAAAGCTAAAAAATAAGTAGTCAAATAAACAAATTAACTAATTTGAAGCATATTAGTAAGATAAATAAGTAGCACTCATTACTTTGTAACCCATTAATAAAGTACTACCGATTACAAAAATGACAAAACTTTTTGCTGGGAGTTCATTGTGACGAGTGTTTTCACTGTTACAGTGTATCATTATATCAGTTAATAGTAATAACATTAAACTAAAGCTTCTAAGAACTATAGTCCGCGTAATAATGTTGTTAAGAATATTTGTTCACTGTAAAATAGTTCTAGTAAGTGTGTTAATATATACAAATATGCATTTTTAATACACACATATACATACATTAAAATACAAGGATATATTGTTATATGTTGCACGTATTTTTACCACAAATCCCAACGAGTATTGACATAATTTTACAATACGAAGTCCATAAACACATCTACGGCCAGTATTTTAGTAAACGTGTGAGACTGTGTGTGTGTACAACTTGCAACATAAACTTTGGAAGCACATTAAAAATGTGTTTTTTTTTTCTGTCTTTCTCTCTTCCGTAAACTATCGAAAAAGATTATCGTTTACACTTTTGCTACCCCATTACCCTAAAGTATAGTAATGGAAGCACATATTCAAACTTAAATAAATTTTGTAGGAAACCAAAATTAAAACATACATATGACTATAATGGAGTGAAACTAGTGACGTACTACTGGGTAAAGTTTGGTAACTAACTGCTCATGTGTTGTAATCGTTGGGTGGTTAGTTCCTTTTGGTCACTTGCCATACACAGCGCAATAAATTTATCACACTGAGACTTAAACTAAGGAAAAAAAAGAATAATGCTAAAATGAGAACTAAAATTTGGAAAATTTTTTAAGAAGAAATAACAGTTTATATACATATAACGGAAATAATCTAGAGGGAATTTATAGAGAAAGCGTCACATGGCACGATCACGTTGTCACACGAGTACAAAGACTGTGTAAAATAAATAAAAAGAAAAGAGTTAAAAAAAACTTTGTATGCCAAGAGGGATTTAAGTGAAAATTTATTGCATTATTATTAACCAAACAAAAAACAAAAATTAAGAGAAAATAGACATGAAATATAAGTTAACAAATAGTTTAAAAAATTTTGTTGTTGCTGTCGCTATATAACATTTAACTTGAAAGTTTATGCTGTGAAAGTTTGTTCTTCATCTCTCATTTGGTTTCATGTGACTAAAGACTTTATAATACACTCGGGCGAAGTTTTTTAATTGTAGTCAACTATGTGAGCCATTAGGAGATTTTAAACAGCGTACTAAACATTAAAGCGAATGCTAGACAGGTCAATATTAAGCTTCAATACATCTGTTGTATGCGTTTGCTTACAAAAAAAATAGTTACACATATACGGAGGGGAAATATGGAAGAATATCAATATGCTTTTGATTTTCATAGCAAACGCACACAAGCACATACATATATTGAAGTCAACATATTGACAATTCCAGCATTCCCTTTAAAGTGAAATTATTTGAATATTTAACTGTTATAAAAATTTTCTTTTTAGCTCAATTTTTTTATCTTTTTTTGGAGCAGATTTATTGTCAGCGAGCTGTATAAATATCAATGATAGTTTTTCGAAAGTAGTAAATGACTATTTCATTTCTATCAACTGATTAGAGAAAACTTTATGATGTATTTAAATCTGAGCGAAATCTCTTAAAAATAATATATAGATCGTCACAACATTTTGGCGAAGTCTTGTGAAATATGTTGTGCCCAAATTTGGAGAAATGCTTACATGAAGGTGGATAGAGGTAGCAGCGTTTATGGGCATTTGACTTCAGCTTTCTTTCATTTATGAAAGGGACGGGAAAGGCTTCTGCAGGGAGATTATTTTACATACGAACTGTTCAGGCGCAAAGCGAATTTCCTCATTATGCGTTTATTACTGAAAGAAATTTCTTCATCAATTCTGTGAATTTCGACATTAATGTAAATAAAAACTTCATTAATCATTGGATTAATGAAACAAGTTGGGTTAAAATCATTTTATAAATATGTCATGAAATAATTTCATCAATCTAATGTAATAATTTATAAACTAATGAAATTATTTCATCATTGTAATGAATTATTTCATTATTTTAATTGATTTATATCATTATTTTGATAAAATTATTACATTATACAGATTTTATTTATAAATTGCTAAGTAAGCTCATTAGCTTAATCAGGTTTATATACTATTTTAATTTATTGTGGCAATTCTATATAACAGATACGTAAGACACTGACACTAAATAATGCAGATCATAAAATTTGTTATGTAGATTCTTATATTTCACCATTTGACCTATATGCCACGCCTTAACCACTTCAGCCAACAGCACTCTTAAAACAATGTTCTTTGTTAGTGTATAGCAGTGGTGCTAAAAATCTCAGTTTTCTACTTTACCTGCCTTATTAACGATAACAGGAGTAACAGCTGCATCGAAATTACCGTGTGTACGGTTTTATTGACGACAACATGACTAACAACTGCATCGAAGTTTTCGCGCGGACGGTCTTATTGACGACTACATGAACAACAGCTGCATCGAAGTTGTCGTGTATACGATTTTATTTCCGACAGCAAGGATAACTATTGCATCGAAGTTGTCATGTTTACAGTTATAAATATTAAAGAATTTAAGTTGCCCACAAAACGTGTTTTAGTATAAAGTTTTTTGAGTACTTCGGTAGGTTAGTAGGTAGCGCGCTGGCTTACTATAGTGAAGGTTGTGGGTTCGATTCTTACATTTTAAATTTTATTTTTATTCATTGACGACCACTTTGGTAGCATGTTACCAACGTTGTCATGAACGACAACTTTAGTAGAATGCTCCCAACGTTGTCATCAATGACTTTTGTGCCCTTGTTTAAAAATGTCATCAATATTTCGCGTGGAGTGTCGCCAATTCGTCGTCGGTGATATATACTTGTTTCGAAATTGCATCGGTAATGTCTCGAAGACTTGGACTACAGGGTATAGTCAAAAACTATTCTGTTAATTGTCTTAAAGAAAATTAAATTGCCTTCCGATAATGTGCACACTAGTCAAAAATTAATCGGATAATATATCATCGATGAATTTTCGAAACAAGTGAGACGAATTGACGATAGTCCATGCCAACTGTTGACGACAATTTCGAACAAATGGCACACAAGTCATTGATGAAAATGTTCGTAACATGCTATAAAAATTGTCGTTAATGATTAATAATAAAATCTAAAAATGTATTAATCGAATCGAACCCAATCTCCATACTGATAGGCTAGCACACTACATACAACACTACCGAAGTACTCAAAAAACTTTATAAAAACACGTGTTGTGGGCAACTTAAACTCTTTAATATACACAATTGTAAGCACCACAACTTCGATGCGGTTGTCTCTTTTGTTTTTGTTAATAAAACGGGACACACGACAGCCTCAAAGCACTTGTTACTCTTGTTGTCGTCAATAAGGCTTTGTAGCACAAATTTTCATAATCTTGTCAAAACAAATTCCTTATACATGATAACGTATACAATCTTGTCGCCAAACTTATTTCTAAATGCTTTTTGTTGGCGACAAACCATTGATTGTCTTGCAGATAACATCGATGACAATATCGTCAGTAGCAACTGGGACTACAGGGAATATATGTCTAGGCACAGGAAGTGGTAAATGAAACGAAGTACTTAGATAATAATCAATGATGTCAGGATGACGTTCTAAGCAAGCATCTAAGTACTTAGATTGTAATGTACGTGTAATCTAATATGTCATTTACTAATAATAGCTTCGATTATTTTGCATTGTGCATGTGAATATTTCGTTGTATTTCATAAAATGAGTCCCTTATATGTTTAAAGTAAAAATTTGTGGCATACTATTGGGCTATATTTCAACGAGAAACTCGCTTACAGTTCCACTTATTATGCAAACGCACAGTAGCGACAGGTACTGACATCCTAGCTTACTTTGTAAGAGAGAGCGCACCATCTAAACAGCCTATGACACGCTTATGGCAAATTTAAGTGGGGAAATAAGCCAAAGCGTCATCACCAGCAGCTACTAAATATTGCTTACATCAGCGATTACGTAATGGGTATTTTTACCACTGGGCAATTGTGTATAATCCCAGTAAACATTTTTTGCCTATTTTGGTCCGCAGCCGGTAAGATAGTATACATAAGATGCGAAGTCGGTATACGTGCCGAACATTATATAAGTGGATAAAAAAGAAAGCGGAACTCTTTGTCTAAGAAAGTTCAATGAAATGCTCAAGATAATTCTGTACGAATTCTGAAGAAATTTCCAGGTAGACTCTCAAGGAATTTTCGAAATGTCTACACAATTTCGGAAAAGTCTCAAGAGATAAATAAGAATTATTTACGAAAACTAAAGTCTGATGATGTGCAGAAGTGATTGCTAAAAGTTTCAAGTCGTAATTTAGAAAACGTAAAAACTATTCTGTTAAATGTCTACAAGAAAATTTAATTGCCTTTATATAATGTGCACACTAGTCTGACATTAATCGGAACATTAAACAGAAAATGTGCAGAAACTTTGTACCAGAAAACTGCCGGCTATTCTGTAAAATATCTGAGAGAATATAAGATAATTCGGTTTATTGTCTGTTAAAGTCTCACCCCCATATGCAAAAAAAAAAAATAAAGTGTGTTTGAAATGTATGTTAAAACCGGTTTTTCTATGGAAATTTTGTTTTAACATACATTTCAAAGACACTTTTTTTTTGCATATGGAGGTCAGACGTCAGAGATCTGGGAAAAAATTGTTTCCTGGAGTAATAAATAAGAGTACAATCCCCTTTTGGTTGACAGGTGTTGAAATAAATGTGTGAAATAAATTACATACAATGTAATTAATTTTATCGTTCTTTCATAAATGCAATGAAACTTATCATCAAAACTATGAAATACATTCATTGAAATTATGACATTCACTGCTATTTGATATACAGCTTATACTTAAAATGAGCAAATTCCTAAACTAATGTTGGGTCTTTTGACATTATTGATATTTGTGTGATCGTTCATATTAAAAAAACCACCAAACATGTCAATTTCGTAAAAGGACCCAATCACAATGAATAATCACCTGAAATTTATATAAAATTATTGTTGATTGATCTACATGAAAGATTATTGTTCAACGTAAAGTCACCTGAATTAGCAAGTTTCCAATTTTTTCTTTGTTTCTTTTCATTTATAGTGAACAAAAAGCTATGAAAGATGTGCAAAACACTTTCCATTTTTGTGAAGAATATACGAGTCTTTAAAATAATAATACACTTTATAAAACATAATACAAATACACTTATGTTAATACTCACTGGCGTCGAATAGGGATGTGCCGTCAAACGTATACCATCCGCCTCCAGATGTCTTTTAATCACAGATTCTAATTCTTTCATCGTTGTCGGCATATCACTTTCGGCCGCTAATATTTCATTACTACTACTCAATGCCTTCGGATCATTGATCATGACATAAACAAGAGCAGCACCCTTCTCCCGTAACGTTCGTACACTTTTCAATAGTTTACTACGATGTTGAGCATTATCCACACCAATTGCATCCAAATCGATTTCACCGATTTGCTTACAAATCTCCAACTCATCATAGCCATTCTCCATGAAACTTTCTCCGTATTGATGCAAACCCAAAGCTCTTAACCACTCACAAACAATATTGTTATGTGGCATATTTTCGTATCACGTAATGTGAGAAGGCGGTGTAAAGTCAAGCGGAGCAAAACTAACTTTTGGCGCTTTGAGAGCTGATTTCAATTTCGTACTTGTTGTGTTCGCTGACGATGATGCAGACGATGAGGCAGTTGAATTTGTAGGCGTTGCAACACTGATTGATGCCGATGCTGCAACAGAGATGTTGCTTATGAGTGGCGTAGCATTTGCTGTTGGATGGGCTACTTGAGCTGTTGGACAGTTTATTGCCTTCATAGCATCTATTATTGATGGTTCGTTTTTGGTGGTAATTGGAAAATGAAATAACTGAAAAATGAAAAGAAAAAAAATGTTAAAAAGAAGATAAAAGTGAAATGAATGTATAAAAATTTTAGATTATGTTTACACAAATTGAATCAGGAAAAGCTAAAATCTAAAGAAATAAAAAAAGCTAATAATGGAATGTTTAATGTGCATTAGGAATGAACTAAGACCGAGAAAAGCGAGGGAAAAGTATTTGATACCAGCAAATTTTTAATAAATAATATATCATTGAGATTTCTCAAATTTTCGCTATAAAAGAATTAAAACACTTCTTAGATAAAGTTCATTCGATATGCTTAATTTTTATGTTGTTGAACATTTTTCGCCAAAGAGTAGAATTAAAAGAAAGCACATATAAAAATCAGGTGCATGATATCTGGAGCTCCACAACAAAATATTACTTTATTACAATTCATTTTAATTCATGTAATTTTTTTGTAATTGAAGCTTTTGCCGATGATTTTTTTTTCAGATGATTTCATAGAAAATTTTGAATTATTGAAAGCTAACACTGGGAATTGATGTGGTTAAATAAGCAAGTTAACATCACATTAAGCGATTTAATTCTCGTATCCAATTTTCACGAAAAGTTTGTATATATAAGAATTAAAATTACATTCAACAAATGTCATCTCACAAGTGCTGATAATAATGAAATACAAATAAGCACTAATGATGGATTTGTAGTGGTTTTCGAAAGCAGCGCTGCACAGTGGTTCCAAATGGAAAAAGGATAATAAATCTGTATCTTTGTAACTTGCAAATCTAAGTTTTAAGAATGATGAAAATTGGACCTCCCTGCTTAAACACACGGTGAGCTACAGGCTGTCAAAGGTGAATATCTCGGGCATGAAAATCTTTGTTGGCATAATAACTTTTACAAATTTTATTCGATCCTAATGAGTTTAAACTTGTTTTAAAGCTTATTCACAGACAAAAAATGATTTTTTTATTAAGATATCTTTAATATTTTAAGATATATTTTTCTTTGAATTTTAAAATTTTGAATTTTGCCCGCGATTTTTTCGCAATTTTGTTAATATCTCCGGTAATACCATAGAAACTTTCAAAAAATATATATTTTATGATTTTGAACAAAATCTTTAATAATATGCAGAAGAAATTTTTAAGTTATCTCAATTCATGTAGCCGTGAAAATAAATCAAAGTTAACTGTGGGTGAAAAATGACTAAATTTTGGCAGAAATGGAGCTTAATTGGATGCTTTTCTCAAAAAATTTTCAAAAATAAAAATTTTCTTGTTGTACGCTTTAAAAGAATACGATTTTAAAATGACTGCAGTTAAAATTTTAAATCGATTAAAACAAGCACGCTACATTCATCAGTGCAAGAATATATTGAATTTTTCTACGAAATTATAAATTAATCGCTTAAAAAAAGCTAATCGAGTTTTTCAAATTTCTTTACAAATTTTATATGACATACATCTAATATAATTAATCTGGCTTTAATAGTTACCCGTCCGCTCATTTTTGAAGTCTATTCTTTTAAAAAAGAATATATTTAGTTCTGAAAATTTTTTGAGGAAAACGGGCCTCATTTTAAGGTCTTGATTCTAATTTTTTCTCATGGCTACATTAATTGAGATAACTTAAAAATTTCTTCTGTATAGTATCAAAAATTTAAAATGTTAAATATCATAATTCTAAAAATCATAAAATATTTTTAGAAAAATTTGGCTGTGCTATTACTGGAGATATTTACGAAATCGGGAACAAAGACGCGGTCAAAAACCATAACTTTAAAATTCAAAGCCAAATAGATCTGAAAATATTACGGATATCATAATGAAACAAATTGTGTTTTCTTTGTCTATTAACAACCTTTAAGCTTAAATTCATTAAAATCGGATAAAAATTGTAAATCTTATGAAGCCAACAATGTTTATCATGCCCAAGATATTCAACAGAAAGGTCCAAGTTTCATCATTCTTAAAACAAAGGTCCTCCTCTATGATTTTTACATACATCGTTTAGTACAGATCTATTACCCTCATTTCCTATATTATGATGTGTGCATTGAAAATTTAAGTTGATGTTAATTTTTCCCTTGTTCCTTGGAATATGAACCATGCCTGATTCTTTCCGAGTATAACTTTATGAACCTTAGCCTAATAATCAATTTGGATTCGGAAGCAATTAAGCAAGTCCTATGAATTTCTGTTCATTTACATATATTGTGAAATATTTTAGTAGAATTGTGAAAAAAATTTAACGAAGTAGTTTCACTGGTTTCATTTATGCAAAATTCTTTCAGTACATGAAACGCCTTAATTCTTCTTTGAGAGTTTTCATATAAGCATACAACGAAGTCTAGATAGAAAAAATTATAGTCAAAGTTTTTCTAAATTGAAATGAGGTATATTTTATTTTTTTGGAGGAGATATATCTCATTTTCCCTCCCCTCAATCCACCCCTGATCTAACTAGACAATTGGTAAAATTGAAAAAATAATGCTGATGAGATGTTGTAGTCACCTCGAAATCAGTATTTGTACGTGTTCTGCTAGTCTGATAATTACATGTTCTAATATTCCCTTGCTAAAAAAAATTAATTTATCGGAATATTTAGCGGGATACCAAATTCAGAAGAAATTTACTTTCCGGGACAATATCATTTGGACTTGATACTCGGTTAAAAGTACCTAAACACCGTTCGACCATCAACTCTAAAAAAATTAAGCTAAAAAGTATAAGTCTCTTATTACTATATGTTAATAACTTACTTGTGAATATGTGTTAATTTTTTAATTAAATATATATACTTAATAAATTTTGTGGAAAAAATTTTATGGCTTATGCTGTCATTAAGTTCCAACAAAAGCCATTGGCTTGAAGTGTGTCAATAAAATTTTCCATCTTAATAAGTGTTAATTTATGTGTAAAATTTTCATAATATTTTTAATAATGAGTTCCTTCAAGTAGAAAACAGAATGTTAAAATTATTTACCAAACTTATATTAATGAATATGTATGTAAGAGCAAATGTGAATTAAATGAATTAAGAAACTTAAGGTACAAAACGTATTTATTTATGATAAAAAAACCCTTAAGATATTTTCCTTAAAAACACCGTACATTAAAGAAAACAAGCATATGAATAATACACATTAACACAAGCCTAATTCAAGAATACATATATAGATGTGTGAAGCGTAAGCATATGTACGTATCCAGCGGTAAATTGCAAGAGCAAAGAGGCCTTCTAGAAGACATGTGTAGCAGACATAAGGCCTGCCAATCCGCATTCCATACTCATTACATTTTTGCCCATGCTGTCATTGCGGCGCAGGACTTCTACAGTTGCTTGCCAATGTAGGCATTCTTACAGGCCTCTTCTGGCATGCCATTTTGAAGGCTATCTAAGGAAGGTCTGTTAAAAAGCAAATGGAGGTACACATTTTTTTTCTATTTCAGTATGTATTTTCATAGCGGCTTTTTTCGGTTTGATTAATGTGATTTTTTATTTCGAACTAGTTCTTTTCATTCTAAGTATTTTTTTTTTACATTGAATTGAGCATGATGTAGTTCCGGCAGAATAATTATAAATTAATCAGCTCCGACATAATAGCAGCATGCGTGATTTCGCTTGTATGTACATATCAGTCTTATATACAAATTGCATGCGAAAAAAGAATACGAGAGTGTTTGTTATCTCCAAAGCAGTTTTTTTTTATTTTTAATATGAAACTAGAATACTCCTGCCATCTTCCCTACTTAGAGAAGGGAATGTTTATCGAACGAAAAATCAAATAAATAAAGTACTACTTCCACCTTCCCTCTACAAGAAGGCAGTTCGCATGTGTATCGGTCATGCAGGCCTTCAAGAAGGGCTGAAATTTGCAGGCCTGTTGACTTTTACCACTGGATAGTATATAAATGAATGTGTAGGTATGTGAATATGTGCTAAAATAATTACGGAAAGCAAATAATTGGGGGAAAAGGAAATCAATTTAAGATCATAACTTAAATATGCAAATGTCTACACAAGCTGCGTGTGGATGTATATATTTTTATAAGACTACATCATTTATTTATTATTAAAATCATAGTATATGCTTAGGATACTTTTACACATAGAAATACATATCAATACGCATATAAGCTTAGAAATATACCTAGTGAAGATAAACAAGCAGAGCAACTCAATGTAATAGTTTAGTTTAACACTTACACATAATATACAAACACACACACATTCATATTTGAATGCAAACATTTAATTACAATAATATTTAATGATGTTGTGGTTTTTTTATATTTACTAATGTCGTTGTTGTTGTGTTAACTAACACAATTTTACATAAAATCTTATACATAAATAAACACATACATTTGCACTTAGTGTAAGATAAATGTCCATTTGCAAACAAGCCACCCTCTAGTCAGGCTAGAACCATATGTCTCTATGTCAACAATCTTTTCTCTAGCGACAATTTCAATAGTCAAAATGTCGACAACTTTCCTTTTATGCGAGGGTAGAGATACTTTAGAGACAACAGTTCTAGTGTATTTCTGGTGACATTGTCAACGAACGCGTCAATAGTTTGTTTTCTTTTTTATTATGCTGTGCAGTCAAAAGCAGAACTGCAAGCCGATCGGCGGCTTCTGATTGACTGTTTCAATTTAAAAAAAAATTTTATGGAATAATATATTGTTTTAATTGAAAATTTATATATATTTCTTCAATTGAATTATTTGTTTATTTTAAAAATGTTGGCATTATATTTTAGTTGAATTTGACATATAAGCCGCTGCCGGGTCATTGCTGTCAACGGCGCTGCCTACCAATATTATCCACGTCGCCACCGACGATAAAAATTCTTTGGCTGGGATCTCTGTTCAATAGTTAGAGATTTTTTCACAAGTGAACAGGAAAAAATTTGCATTTTCCAAAATTATTGAAACATTTTTGCTTAATATAACCCAAGGTAAATCTATAAGGTATACTTATCGGCGAATTGATACAACAAAGCAACTTTTTTTGGGAATTATGATGTGAAGAAATGTATGAAACAAGATCAAAGCAAATATTAAAATGTGAGTGTATTGGTAAAATATACTAAAATTTGACATCGTAATTACTGAACATGTGGGCTAATGCACTGACCTTATATATTGACCTTGATTTAACCAATCACAGCAAAGCATTTTTAAAATTCTTATTTTTGATTAGTAAATTTTCGAAAACAAATACTGCAATAATATTGAACGTTAATGGTCGGCTTAGAATTAATTTAACATATTTGGTAAAAAAAAAACTATTTTGTTAATTCACTCACAATCAATATTATAGAAAAATGTTCGTAAACTATTTAATCTATAAAATTTTCAAATGTAATTAAAAAAATATCAAACCAATTTCAAACAATATCAATTGAAGTCCAAAAATCCCATTTGAAATTACAGTAAAATTCGCTTATAGTCAGTCCACTGCCTCATTTACACGCTGTTTGTGGACTATAAAGCGAATTGGACTATATCATGATTTTTAGATAATCCAATTTTTGACTTAATGCGAAATTCCATATAATCATTTTTTTAACAATAGAAAAATAAAACTAAGGTTTAAAAATTACTTGCTTATTTACTCAATTCATAAATATTGCAATTAAGATTGCTAAAATAAAAACAATTTCTATTTCAATTTAAGTAATATTTTTATAAAATTATCAATAAAAATCTATTATTTTTGAATTTTGCATTTTGGATTATATCTTCCATAACTTGCATATGTTTAAGATATTTCAAAATACATCTTGGACTAAATAAAAGATATTATGCAGGTATTTTATTATAGATGACAGAAAAATTAACATTTTGGAATATATCACGAATTCTACTATAAGCAGTGTGGCTTATAAACGAATTATACTGTAACAAGTTCCATTTGAAATTCAGAGAATATCAATTAAAATTAATTTTGATATTCAAGGAATATTAATTGAAATTTAAAAAAATCACATTTAAAATTCAAAAAAGGTCTCTGTTTCAAATTCAAAAGATATTGCTTTTAATATTTCGTAACCGCATTTGAAAAAAAAGCAACTAAATTTCATATATGATGCCATTTTTTAAAATTTCAAATGTAAATTTTAAATTTCAGCCGATATTCTTTAAATTTTAAATTGATAACAATTGAAAAAGGTATATACATTTCAAAGATATTTTTAATAAAGAATAATATTTAACAAATATATATATATATATGTGTATTGCTCAAATCCTTATAAAATTGTAGACGAGGGTCACTAAAATATATTAGTAAATAGTTCAAATGTCTCCATATGGTCGTAAAAATAGTGCCAACGTCTACTGGTAGATTTTCAATGACAAGCCTATGTTATATATTAATAGACGATTACATTGGCTTGGGTACACCTGGTCAATAGTACTGCTGACAATGTCACTAGTAAATCACTACAATTTCACTATCGGCATCGGGCGAGTAAATATCAATATTGTACACTAGAGCCCCTAAAATTTACTATTGAATCTTTGGTGCCAATATATCCATGTGGCTCCAAAAGAGCTAATTAGTCAGTAGTGCTACAGTGTACTGGTGGATTTTTAATGATAAACTAATGCTAAATGTCAATGGATGATTACATTGGCTGGGGCACACCTGATCAGTAGTACTACTGACAATGTCATTAGTAAATCACTACAATTTCACTATTCGAGTTTCCTGCAGGACATCTTTGGCACCATTCTTAATAGTATAAATGGATGTGTGTATGCTTAAAATATTTTAAGGTTGTAAAACATGATAAACAACTGAAGAAATGTTCTAAAAGTGAGTAAATTATAAAAAGTTGCGAGTATTGTATAAAAAGTTTTAGTCGAAACAGAAAATAATAAGAAGAATGAGATGAAAAGCTGGTAGCTTAAAGTTTTCATTGCACGTCTCCTAAAAAAATATCCATTATGAGCCGTTAACAAATTTTACCAAAACAGTTTTACTGTTTGTCTTATATTTAGTGAAGTACAATTGTTTTGCAGAAATCATTTAGTGCAATAACTTCAAAATTAATAAACCATCTTCGCACTTGCCTTCAACATACACATGTAAGTGTTTAATATAAATGAATATAGTATGAACGAATAGTATAATAAACATGACAATGAACTTATTAACAAGAAATATATACGATACATATGCAACTGAATGTGAAAGACCTAAAGTCAAAATCATAATTAAAACATATTTGATCTGGTTATATACACATGCATGTTTGTGTGCGTTCAAGTAATTTCTAAGAATCCAATATATTTTGCAAAGCAGTTACATTGGCATTTGTAATTGTCTAGTCCTATGGTTTTTTTATTTCAAAATCTCTATTGGAAACATTCAACATTAATACCAATGGCGCACAATGGGGCCGATTACAAAAGCATGACTTTTGTATAGATCATATATTCCACATAAACGATTCGAAATAATAAATATAATTGCTTTAGAGCAGATAATTGGGAGCAAATTTATATAGAGTTTACTATTTTCTATCAAATATCTATATGGGTGATTCTCATTCTAAGTGTACATTTTGTGGGTGTGTGTGTGTTTTTTTCGCTTTTTTTTTGTTTACCGAATTAACTAATAAAAATACGAGAAGATAGGAAACATATAATAATTTTCAGCTCATTCAATGGATCCTGAAATGAAATTATCAGGTATGTGATGGAAATCAATTTTGAAAACGAAGCAATTTTGAAAGTCCCTTTTAACGCACTTTTAATCAAATTTTTATAATTTTTGTGATACAACTCTTTTGTAATAAAGAAATATTTTTATAATATTTGTGATAAAAATGTTTTTAATAAAGAAATATTATTAAAAACCACCTTTCAAAATAGCTTCGTTTTCGGAATCGATTTCCATCACATACCTGTATATGTATGTTTAAACTTTTTTAACATTTTTGCGTATTGAGCGTTACATTTGCTTTCGCGGTTATTCTGAGAATGATTTTTGCGAAAAAATACTACACAAAAAATGAGCACAAGTTTTGAAAGTACTACACATCTACTCTCTAAAAACAAAAAATATAATAATGGAAGGACGAAACTAAAAGTTATGACCATTTTTTTAAAATTTGGTTTTGGTGCACATGGAAAAATAAAACATTTGTTTCTTTTAGTATAATTCCTTACAATTCTTTACAAACGTTTTTATATAAGCAAAAAGATGGCTAACTCTTCTTTCAAATAAGACTAATTTGAATAAAATCAACTGACAGTGTTTGAAATTATGTCAATTTTATATAATTATTTCTAAAAGCAAATTTTTTTTTAAGCAAATCAGAAATTTTTAAACGGCTAATGTTCATCGTTTCTACCTTTCCGCTGCTCTTCAATTTTTTACCGTCCTAATTTATAAATAAATTATATTTGAGAGATTTGTTAAAGTAATTGCAATGCATTTTCTTACGAATTCAATACTTTTTTAGAACACAACTATATCTTGAATTTAAAATAATTCAGATGTATGATCCTCGATGAGTTTTAACATAAACACATAAAAAATCTATATTAAATTAAAAAAATTGAGATAACACTCAATAAAATTTTTTAATGCAAACTATGACTGATTGATAAAATGTTTTGCAGTATAGTATTATTTAGCAAAGTTCACACAACTTTTATATATTTAGAAGCACAAACCTAGGCTGTTATTTTAGTGTATGTTGTTAAAGCCATTTCAATACATAAACTGAATAATTCAGTATATTAGAAAAGCGTAACGCTCAAACACAAGAATATGGACAACAACACTTAAAAAAGCTATAATTTCTATTATTTTTCGATGTGTGAACAAAGATAAGCAAATGCTGATATTCTAAAACCATTATACTTTAATCTCGTTTTTAGAAAAGTTCATACTTTCTGAATGTGGAAAATCAACAGCATGCATTACAGACACGCCATTTTGTATGAAGAGAGAGTACCCAGCAAATACCTTTGTAATTTTTGTAGTCGGTAGTGTTTTTTTAATGAGATACAAAGTAATGAGTACTACTTATTTTTCATATTAATATGCTTCAAATTAGAGCTACTACTTAGTTTTGAATAAAATTAGTACGTATTTTTCTCATTATCGGCAAGTAGTTATAATATGTTGCTATGTATTAACAAAATATGTAGGCAAGCATTTTTTAACTCAACATGTGTCTGTATATAAAAACAAATTTTTGTCGCTTAAACTTAGAAGTCAATAATAGCTGAGTGAGTAAAGTACTTGTCTTCAACTGGGTAAAAAAAAGAAAGTATGAAAAAATATAAATAAAATATAGTGAGCATAAAAATTTTTTTTAGTGTTAATTTGTTTATTTGACTACTTATTTTTTAGCTTCAAGTAAGACAAATAATAACTAGTTACATGGTAATATATTTGTAAAATGTACCCCTTATTTTTTTTGCCTTCTCAAACAAAATAAGTAGTTATCGAGTTAAATTGTTAGTAGCTACGATTTTAATTCTCATATATTTTTTTGCCTACCAGTGACGTTATTTATTCTTCTTCTGTACATTTATTTATAAAATATTAAATCATGCTAAGGCAGTTTTCATTTTAAAATTTATGACTTTGTTCTTGGAAATATTTTACTATACTTTCAACGGACAGGAAATAATCATTTGAAATGAGAATCACTCAGGTATATACATATCTATCCCCCTTTGATACAATTAGAAATAAGCTCTCTTCCTTGACATCTTTTTAGTTTAACCTTTGAACATATCTGGTACGAAAAGCTAATAGATTATTTTTCTCTTGACATTTTTTAAACTTTTCAATTAACCCACTGTATTCAATTCGGTTAATGAATGTTGGTAGCAACAAACATAAGCAAATGACTACTTTAAGTGACAGATGTACTTCGGGTCAAATGTTATAAGCAACACAACAACTACACAATAGATATGAAAAGAATGTTATATTACTAAAAATTTCCCATATGATCCATGCCAGACCTAAAATCTCATCTAAGTAGTCAAAGTCCTTTAACTACAGACAAATGTTAATGTCTTAAAGGGCAGGCTGGCTGCTAAAGCTAACTGCCCGGTAGACAAACAAACAAATAAGCAATCATCCAAAATTCCTTTATGCTTGTGTAAGCTGTTAAATCGACCTACAAACACACATACTTACATTTTGTTGTATGTATACAATACAATTCAATACAGCTCAAATACAAGTTTCTGTGTATATAAAGCTGTTTGGTAAGATTTTCTCAAACAATACCAATTTACTTTTCAACATAATATTATTGTGCATACAAAGACATGCTATAAGTATTTGTATGGACATTTTAGAAATATTTTTGTGGCAATTTAAGTAAAATGATGGATGGGGAAATCAAAAGACGAAAAGGGCGTTAAAATTATTATTCGTGTTTTATTTATTTTCTTATAGAAATTTTTAAGAAGCTAAAATATTTGAATGCGGTATTTCAATATTTTTCTCTAATTTTATAACACTTATGCAGAATAGCTATAGTTTGGAATATCTCGATGTATTTCTGTAGCTTAGATAAGATTTAAGACATATCTGAATGCCCTCTCCAAATGCTAATTTAGCTGGGTAACAGCTGTTTTTATGGACATCATTTCTGAGGCCTCTAGATAGCACGGGATTGCTATTGGCACTTTTATATAAGGGGGTGAAAAGTAAAGGGATACAAGTGATAAAACGAAAAAAATTTAGTTATATACAGGAATCAATACTTAATACCAATTTCTATTACTCTACAAAAAATCAGACCTGTACGATCACCTCAAGAGGCGGTAAGAAATCAAAAAAAATAAATATGTGTGAAAATGCGTTGAACAAAAAACATTGAAGCTTAATTACTCAGAATTTTCGTTTTTGTACTTGCACCCCTTTGCTTTTAAGCCCCTCATATATGTTTTCGATATGATTGGCCATTTTAAGGCTCATTTCCGCATACGCCGTAAGCGTGAACGAAAACGAAATGCCATACAATAGCAACGAAAAAAATAATATATATATATATATATATATATATATATATATATATATATATATATATATATATATATATATATATATATATATATATATATATATATATATATATATATATATATATATATATATATATATATATATATATATATATATATATATATATATATATATATATATATATATATATATATATATAGTCCTTTATTTACATATCGTCACAGAAAATGCAAAAAGCCTTATCTAACATTTTAAAAGCTTAACAGGAGAAGCACAAAACTTGTTTACAAAATATATTGCCAGTTAGTGCAAAATTTTACAATATATGTATATATAAATTTGTAAGTCGTTATATACTTGTATTGTAAGATTTTGCACTAATTGTCAACATACTTTATATTTAATAAATTTTTATGGCTCTCCTGTAAAACTTTTAAAATGTTACAAACAAAACAAAATAAATGCATGCATAAAATATTTATTTCATATATAAAAGTTCATGATGAACATAGGGCATCTACAAAATCTCTCCATTTGGAATGGTCACAGGCTAGAGACAGGCTAGGCTGCCTCCTTTCTAACCACTCGAATCCATAAGTTACGTGGCCGGCCTGGTAAACGATGGCCTGGGGGTTCTGGTCTAGAGGAGCTCTTGGAATTTCGCCTACAGACCTACATTAATTAAAAAACCTACCCTTTTTCGTTGCTAATGTATGGAATTTCGTTTGCATCGGCGGTTACTTTGTATACGGAAACGAGCCTTAAGACGTCTTGGCGTAACGGATAATATATACAAAATTATCAAAACATTTCATTATGGCTATCAAGAACATAAAATACTCTTTTAACGATATAATAAATTCATTTAGAACATTTTGAAGTCAAGGACCAAAAACTAAAAATTACACAGGCTTACATATTGGAACTTTTGCTTCCGTTTTGAACAAAACTAAAATTTTTCTAAACAGCTTGAGGGGCTAAATAAATTTTAATTTGTGCGGGTATATATTAGGACGAAGCGTCAGAATTTTTTTGTAAACTTCAATATCGACTCCCTCGGTTTTCGTGATTTATGGCATATTTTGTTCGCAAGACATCTATCTGTCCTTAAGAAAACTATTTACAAATTAATCTTTTTGTAATTTTTAAAATCTTAAGAGCTTTTAGAAAAAAATCTAGTTTTTCTCAAAAAATATTACTTTTCGATACTAATTTGTGATTTGTTTGCCCAATTGAATTAAGATAGTTGGAATGTATATATATCATATATATGTTGCAGTTTTGTTGGTCGAAATCTGACATACAGTTCTCGAGTTAAAGTGAAATGTATCCAATGGAAATGTTAGATATGCCCATAAAAAAATCTGTAAGTAATTGAAAAAAAAACTGAGGACTCAGTATCTTTTTGTACATCAGACTAATAAGAAAGATTTTAGTTTTGCTGAAACGGAATTTCACTGTAAGTCTATCTTATTAAAAGATATCATGATATGATACCTATACTCTATTAAGTAGCAGATTTTCGGCAATTTCGAATTTAAAAAAAACATATTTTAATTTTTAACAAGTACAAAGACTTTATTTTTTCAGCACAAGCAGATTGCAAGCTACATAATTATATATAATTTATTTTGCTTTAAGATTTCTTAAAACGAAAAATGTTTAGCCATTTGAAAATTAAGATTTACGAAGAGTTTTTTAATATTACCAAAATTTTGAGAAAGTCCATTCTGGATCACCCTGTTCACTGTAATATAGTTCAAATACAGCTGTAATTTTTTGGATCCCGAGGCTCACTGGTATTTACTTTCAAATAAGTGGCATAACTTTAAAACCGGTATGCATAAATGAACTATTTTTGGCCGCCTTCTCAAAATATATGCCACAGTGGGGCGTGT
The DNA here is from genome assembly GCA_956483635.1 of Panzeria rudis. Classification (NCBI taxonomy): domain Eukaryota; kingdom Metazoa; phylum Arthropoda; class Insecta; order Diptera; family Tachinidae; genus Panzeria; species Panzeria rudis. The sequence goes on from OY101447.1 coordinate 195,269,468, forward strand.
GAACTATTCAGTCCCTATTTATGAAGATCATACTTCCTCAATATATTTAAGTTAAATATGGCGTACATGTAGGACGATCCTTATTATATCTTTTATTTGCTGATAGTTTAACCGCCATAGGTTTTCTCAATAATATTTAACAAAATTTTTGGCAAAACCGACGGGTATTAGAGTCTTTTTCCAATCTGCTAGAGAATGTTCTCAAGGAATTTGCATTTCTTGCCATCTTCTTGAACTTCTTTATAAGACACATGTGTGGCTATTCTCCACAAACATTTTTACTTTTATACACAAATGTGTATGTATTTACATAAATAAAATTGTATTTATGTACACGCATGTAAATTTTACTAAAATTGACTTACTGAGGTCAAAGAAATTCCTTAACACTTTTAAATAGAGACAAAATTACAAATAATCACAAGAGTAAAACGAGAAAAGAAAAAAACGAACAACAAAAACTAAATAACATTACAACAAATAGTATGGAAAAGCTTCAGTGACACACAAACTTGTGTTTGTGAACTCAATTTGTTGTATGTAAATTGTTGCTTACATACTTAAGGAGTAAACAATTTTAGCTTGTAAACATTATAAAAGATTTAGTATGTATTTAAGGTTTTGAAATATTATGTAAATTTTACTATAACATTTGTTTTTTGTTTGCATCTTGTATCTTTGTATGTTTATTCGGTTAATAGACTTTAAATTACAAGTACGTATGCATATTAGAAATTAACAGTTGTGAATGAAAGTATTTGTATTTATAGAAATTATTGAACTTTTGGTTAACTGAAAAAATATGTAAGGAAGTTCAATTTTCGAACACCTTAGCAGGAAATCTAGCAGTACCCGACTAGAAATTTTCCCAATACTCATATTGGGGGCCGATTGGGAATTCATGTGGAACACCCAAAAGGGCAATTCTATTTGTGATTTGATCGGGAACTTGTGGGGATACACGATCTACAAATTATTGTCTTAACATAAGTGGAAAACTATTGGGAATTTGTTGGGAAAATCTAACAGAGATTTTTTATCGTATATTTTGCTCATCTTCAACAGATGTGATTGTTACATACTTTTGTCCCTGGGATAGCTTCAGCCATTTTAATTCAATATTAGAGTTTGATATTTTCCCGATTTGAGCAAATTTTTGCAAGATTTTGATATTTCCTCACAGGAAATCAATCGGGTCCCACATACGTTTCTGCGTTACATCGGAATTGGGACCCAGTTAGATCCGAAATGTGTTTGCATGAAAATTTTTAGTGGGGTATTGCAATAAGAGCTCTTGCAATATATGATTTGAGTGCCGAATTCTTTCTGATTTATTGGAAGAGGCACATCCAGAATATCTTCCAGCTATCGAATATAATAAATTCGTTCTTAAGATTCCTTGACTTGGCTTAGTATTGAGTACGACAAAACATTGAATTTCTTATTTAAATCGGATAATTTCTCTGAATATTGCATGTTTGAAAACACAAGAAGAAAAATGTTAAAATTTCGCTATTATAAATGATTTTGAGGTGACAACAGACGGGATATAGGGCTCTCCTGAAAATTACCGATTTTCTCGCTCGATAGTTACACCAAAAAAAAAAGATTTGTTGGGAAATGGCTAGGCCGATAAAATATTAGTTAAATAGACTATATTTCAACTCACGCTATCAATTTTGTATGAATCTAAACAACTATCCGTGTTTATTACCATAAGAGCATAATTGTAAGAAAGGTATAATTCTGACAATTCTTAAATTGATTTGATCGCCCAATCGTATGCTTTTGTCATGACTAAGTAACGAATATGATTACCACAACCGAATAAATTATTTTGAATTGCATTTTCGTAGCAATTATTTGTATTTGCTAAAAAAAAATGTTATATCTAAATTCACCTTACTTTTTATCGGTTGTTGCAACTAACTAGTTGTTAATTTTATTATCGCATTAGCAATTATTTATTATTGTAGAATAACTTTTTTGTCAATAAGAACTCTATGATAGTTGGTGCAACTGCTAAAATTCGATTGGCAGCAAATTCGGTTGTCTCGACGAATCTGTTTTCCCCGTGTTGACATTGTAAGGACGATATATTGACTAGTTAAAAAATTGTTATACTCAAAACAAGTGGGCCATGATTTCAAGACTTTCAACGGAAACCGTTTCATAACTTTTATCCTTAAATGTACATACATTTGCAAGTATTTATACATTTATGTATTTGTATTCATGTCAAAGCATGTATTTAAATATGTATGGACTTAAATATAAATGAGTGTGCAAGCGATTGTGTATGTAGTTACATTTATGTATGTTTAATGTCTTTTTTGAGGTTTTTATGCCACTTTAGGCAAAGTTTAAAGACTAATTTGAAGTCTTCAGATTTGTAAAAGACAAAGTAACAAGGGATTGTTTTTTAATTCGTTGCACTTTACCCTGGATAAAGATTTATAATGGAAGTATTAAAACATTAAACATATTTTAAATTTATTTGAATTATGGAGAGACTTATATTTGATACACGAAGCATAACATTTATACTTGCGTTAAATGAAGATTTAAATAAATTTTTATAAATACTAAATATATTTAAATGAACTCTATGCCCACAAACTCAATTCATATAAAAAGTTGTAAGTAATAAATTTTCAAAATTATTTAAATGTGCAATTATTATTTACTTTTTAACTGTAGTCAGTCAAATGGCTAAAAGGATTTTTTTTTCTTTTCCCAAATATTTCTTTTTATTATTTTTTTATATTTAAAAAGAAATATTTTAGTCTCCATAAGAATATGTTTTTTTTATATATTCACACTCATGTCTATCATTTTATTTATCCTCATTTCTTTATCTTTCTTAAGAGTGATGCTGAATCGTTCTTCCTTTTTTCGGCATATTGCTGTTCATTTCTTCTTTTTGGCCTTATTTCATGTTGTTGCTTCCTTTTTTTTTCTAGGCCAATTATTTGCTTTATTATTTTCCGGCGCCTTTTGTACAATTTCCTAACAATTTCATATTCTAGGCCAACATTTTTCTTCATATTTTTCAACTTATTTAGAAATAAGTTTAAAGAGAAGTTTTCCGACAATTGAATAAATAAATAAACAATTTAGAGAAACTCTATGTACTTTAAAATGAGTGCAGTGTTTGTTGAAAGAATTGCTTAGACGAATTGTATGCTTCATGTACTCAATCTCCGTTCAGAATTGAAATAAATAATTTCAGTACCCAGCAAAAAAAATTGAAAGCTGTTCCAAAGGTTTAACATTTTCATTGCATAACAATCACTATAGATACTGAATTTAGTATTCTGAGGCTGTTCTTTATAACAACTATTGCTCTAGACAACCGTTTAAGGGCATATCATTCAGTTAATTGGATCACTTCCACTTTATAGCAACCACGTGTAAAATTCGTTGACGTTTCACCAGAAATAGAACTACTTCAATAATATAACTAATGATTTGTATGTTAATTTTTTACTGGGTTATTGTGAATGTAGCTTAAGTCCATCTATAGCCATAATATAATATTTATTTGAATTTATTTTCCCATTAATATTAACGGCATTATACTTGATTTATAAACTCATCATATAATAATAATAATAATAATTAAATTTATAATAAACGTTTTTATTTGCTGTTGCAAGTTGATAAGTATTTACCTGCGCTTATACAACTTTGTTACCAGTACTACATTTGTGTTAGTAGGAGTGTTATCGTGTGATAAACCATGTTGAAAGAGCAAAAAATAAATGAAAATAAAAAAGTCATCTGGGTTTTTTTGTTTATTCTAGCAACCGCATACAAAGATTAACTCTATTAGAGTTAATTAATTTTAAATAAAAAACCTCATTTTTCACAACTACAACAAGAGTAATTAATTATGAAAAAATTAATGAAAATTTTTCGAAACAAAAACAATTGTCACATAATTTTCTGTCTAGACATGGAAAATTTAGTATTTTCAATTAACTTTGTATTTTTAGGCGACCATGTTTTTATTGCAGCTTGTTTTTGTTGTTGCTGTAGCTGTAGTTGATGTTATTGTTGGTATTGCTGTTGTTGTGTTTCACAAACGGCATTGAAACCAAGTGCAATGCAACCATTTGCGAAATGAAAAACAGTGGAACATAGCGAATGTCATAACGATCAATAAGCATGTTTCTCTCTTGAAGAGATGATTTGAATTAGCCTGTCCACTCTACATTTTCTTGTTAGGAGTTTCTGAAATCAAACCTCTACGGTATGATGTCGTAACACATCGTCGCCCTTAAAGTCAGTGTAAGCGAGGTCTTTACTCAGATCCGTGCCACCATCATAAGTCACAAATTCGCTATATTTAACGCCATTGATGGCATAGTTATTAAAACTATATGTCGATGCCTTAATATAGATAGGCGTATAGCGTTTTTTTTTTCTGGTAGTTAATTCCTAAATACAACTGAGTAAGCTTTGGTCAAAAATAACGGATTGATGGCCACTTAAAAATTTTATTTGTATGAAGTAAGTGTCTTAGTTTTTATACAGTATTATCCTTCTTCTGAAAAATAGCGAAATTTTATATACGCGATTTCTATATTAAGCCATAGATATGTAACTCTAGAAAATGACGAGTGATTCGGAGGAGTGATCTGAAGATTAAAACCTTATAGTCTATCTCAGCATACCAGACACTTCCACCGTGTTGCAGATTTATGTCTTAACCAAGGTGCGAAAAGAATTGACAGACTCGTTTCAGAAACCAGTAATAAAGACATTTTTTTGGAGAGTCTGGTAAAATTTAAGACCCTCAATTTTAAGATGGTGTGATCAAAATATGTAGTGGCATGCATTAAATCACTGACTCTGCTTGAAGACATGATGCCAAGATAGCTTAACTTCTAGCGCATCAAGGCATTACTACCTGTAGAACATCCAAGACTCTTTGGTTCACACTAACTAGAGCTAGAACGAAGCAACTCCTACATTTGAGAGAAGGTTGCTTGCACTCTTTTTTGGAATCATTACGAGCCATTGTACAATCGGATGATTGCAGGAACGTCTAAGCTTTCCATAAAAATATCACTGCCAGACAAAGAAGGAGAAAAGTTAGTCCAAGATTTCGTCTGCGACTATCCGGCGCTGCAGGAAGGCAGATTGCCTCGGGGATGCACCACTAACTGGCGTATTAGGCTATGTGACAAGTTTTTTGCTTTTCTGAAGAGCTGCTGTTCTCAGCAGCTGGAGTCCTTATAAAGCTTAAAAGAAGTCATGATTGGATAAGCACTTATCTTTAATTGTTAATGAGGTATACAAGTTTGAAAATTTGAATTTCTCAATTGGTCCAGTGTTAGTCAAACAAAGAAAAATAAATAAATAATTCAAGTTGTTTAAAAAACTTTGATGGTAATATCCTTCTGAGTTTAAATTTGAATGTTTAAAAAGTGTTAATTTTTCCCCTAAAAATTCTTTAGGAGCATATCATATATGCATACATATATGGGTCTAAAAGCTATCTTCACAGACATGAAAAAAATTTTAATTTTTGTTTACCGTGGACCTTTCCCAATATGATCTATTTCGCAGAAAAGTTTTGATTTCAGCATATGGGCATTTCGAAATATCGAAAATAACAGCTTAAACTGACTATATCCTTGATTAATTTTAAGATATTGCATTAAACTATTTTCTCTATTGTAGCGACTAAATTCAGGTATTTGTTACATGCCAATTATACTTGAAAATTAATGTTCCAACATAAAAAAACAAGATCCATGAGGAAGTATAAAAGATAGAGTTAAATTAGCGGTATATTTTTGATTTTCTTTGGACGCAACTCTAATGCCACGTACGTAGTGCAAAAATGTTATTTGTCTCCGTCAATTGTATTTTGTCAGTTACAAAGATCAAAATAAAATATTTGTTACAAACATACATGGGCATACTGCATTATATACACTTGAAAACATTTTTTTTTTAAATTAGGTCGATAATAGTCGGCAACACTTTTCCGATTACTATCGAGCTAAAATTACACACGCATTATTTTTGAACAAAATTTTTTTACTAAAAAAGCAATTGGCTACGTGCTGGTTTGAACCGCGACCTTCTGGCTGATAGTCTGACATATCTGCCATTGAGCCATAGCCGTAGTATACTTTATGTTAAATTTTTTCCACTTGGACTAAATACGTTTAATTTGAAAGGTTTTTTCTTTAATAAAATGACTACAAAATCGATGTAATTTTAGACAAGGAGAAATTTTCAACACATATTTAGACAATATATGATCCTAAATTTTAAGTAATGTTTTAGAGTGTATTTACTGCATTAGAAGTTCTTTTAATTGGTAAATTTTTAATGATACAGCAATTAAATTTTCATTAACAATAAATTTTTACTGCTCACTGGAAAAAATTGATTACTGGAAAATATTGCGCTTACTGGAAACTGAAAATATTTGCAGTAACCAGTAAATGTTTACTGATTTCTTACTACTAATGCACTATTAACATAGAAAACATTCATTCGTGAATAAAAATGTTTAAATAGTTGTGTTAAGAAAAGCCAATAGTATATAATAATTACACACTGTTACAAAATATTAAGTTTTTTTACTCGTCAAAAATGACTTAGTGTGGCTTGTAGGTATAGTTGAGTAGATCATTTTAAGAAAATGCAATACACTCCCAAAATCGGAAGTTATCGATAAAATACGATTTGTTCGTTTTCTTCACTAGACTCATGAGCCACACCAAGTCGTTTGTACGAGTATTTTCATTCTGAGAGCGTGCTATCGAGCTAAAATTATACACGCATTATATTTTAACAAAATTGTTTTACTAAAAAAGCTATTGGCTACGTGCAGGTTTGAACGCATTGCTTTGCCGCCCAATAATAAATATCTGAAATCAAAATCGCCAATTTGTTTTTAACCTTTACCTACGCCGTGAAAATTTTCAACATATATGAAGAAGTGGCAGTAAATGTTACACCGGTTTTTTTTAATAACCTCTGAATGCAGAGAGAAAAAAGTAACGAACTTAAGAGAAAAATAGTAAATTTTGAATGGTACTGAAACAAATTGCAGTAAGCAGTAAAATTTTCTGATACTGAAATTAAGTTTCAGTAACTAGTAAACTTTTATTGTTCACTGATTTTATTTTCAGTAACCAGTACATTTTTACTAGATACTGAAATTTTTTTCGGCAATCATTAAATATTTATTTTTACTGCAATTTTACTTTTACTGCAGTATGCCCATGTATGGTTACAAGCAAATAATATTTGCTATCAATATTATTGATTGTAATTTTTTTTTTTAATTTTGTATAACAAAATCTTTATAGACTTTTAAAGTTCGTCACGTAAGATATTGTAGTACTACAAATGCTACTAAATGTAAATGAAAAATAACAAAATGTCCAGCCCTTCCAAAAAAAAAATAAAACATCATCCGTTTTCATACCGTGATAGCCAGTATATAAATAATTCTCAAACTGCGTATTCATTAAGCGAAAAAACTTACATATAATTATTATGTAGTTGGCCAAGGTGGCGGCGCGAAAACTCAGCCCCCAAGTGCATAGTATGTAGTAAGAAATGAATTTGAATCTTAATTTTTTTAATATTATTGTTACCGAATACATATTTGTTATTTGTTTTTCCGTTTTTAATTATATATATTTGCAAAACACATATTTCATTATATAAGAATACTATAAGAGAAAAATCTGTCACGTACGTTATACCGCGAACAAAATTAAACATTATTAATTATAAAATCTCCCAAAACGTTCTTTATTTAAAAGCTACGGACTATAAAGAAAAAATAGTGTTAAAAATTAAAAGAAAATAGCTTCCCACAATTCGCAGATGTTCGCATATTTCACATGCACCTCAATATCACTTCCGTTTTATGTCATGTACGATATGCAATTATTTCCCTTAATATTTTGGACAACTGGGTTCCAAATGTGATAGATTTTTTATTCAAATAATACGTTCTGAATGGAACATAACGACAAAAATTTTTTCACGTACTCCAATTTTTGTAAAATTTATTCCACTTTGTAGACGTATGATGACATGGAAATGCCCATATGTGTTCTAAAATCCTTATGCATCATCTATTTGTTTTCTTAAAGCGCTTTATAGACTTTGGACCAAATACCTTAATACTCTAGACATTTTTAATAAAAACTATAATTAATTGACAAATGCTTAAGAAATTTCTAAACCTTTAAATGCAAAACAGCTTTATTATTGCAGTTTGGTAACAAAATCGACGCATTACACGAAAGTGATAGACACACTTTTGGTGAAATTTTTTGTGATACAAGAAGCCGTATTAGTGAAGCTAACAATTTAAACATTGAGTTCCATTCAAAATTAATCTAAATTTTTATGGCCAACTGGTTTTTTTCTTTAGTTTAGAGTATGTGGTGCCGTATTGGTCTCAACTACTTGAACTCAAAGGTTTTTATAAAATTTTGCACATACATAATGCTTTCATTGCAATATTAAAAATGTGGGCAGTTTCACGCCCATGCATAGTAAATATTCTTTTTTAACAACTTCTACTTATCCGACTTTTATTAAACCTTGCATACACAATCAGTTATTGTGACAATACTACATTGTGGTTAGAAATTTGGCAGCGCCACTCCAAAACGTAGTAAATAATCTTTTTCAACTACTTCTATTTAACCGATTCTTATGAAACTATGCACACGCATTAAATTTCCGCGGCAATAAACCATTATGATTAGAAAAGTTTGCAATGCCACGGCCATTCAAAGAAAATATATTTTTTAACTACTTCTACGAAACTTCGTACACAAAATTAGTTCTAGTGAAAATACAACATAATGATAAAAAAAGTGAGAAGTGCCACGGCAGTAATCTAGTTGAGTGTTTTTTTTTTGCAAATACTATTTCCTTATGGTGGCCCTATGTTCCTTAAAGGAATTACAGGATAATATATATATATATATATATATATATATATATATATATATATATATATATATATATATATATATATATATATATATATATATATATATATATATATATATATATATATATATATATATATATATATATATATATATATATATATATATATATATATATATATATATATATATATATATATATATATATATATATATATATATATATATATATATATATATATATATATATATATATATATATATATATATATATATATAATTATTTTATTATATTGATTAAGCTCGAGGTCGTTTATATAAAATCGTTACAAATTTTATTTATTTTTCCAATATTTCGTTAACAATTTGTTAACATCGTCCTGACGATGTTAACAAATTGTTAACGAAATATTGGAAAAATAAATAAAATTTGTAACGATTTTATATAAACGACCTCGAGCTTAATCAATATAATAAAATAATTTTAAAAAAGGTCAATAAAAATCAACTAACAATTATATATATATATATATATATATATATATATATATATATATATATATATATATATATATATATATATATATATATATATATATATATATATATATATATATATATATATATATATATATATATATATATATATATATATATATGAATGAAATAAACATAAAATTAATCTATAATAGTCTGTTGGTTAGTTAGGTTAGAGCTGTGACTAGAACAACAGGCAATAGGAGCTCAATACTTAAGTTATGAGAATAATATCAGGGTGCTCTTGGCTGAGTAGTTAGCGCGTTTGACTACAAACCCTGAGGTCTTCAGTTCAAGACTAGTTTCAGGCAAGCCAACAACATCATGCATTTTTCTCATGTGCATTGGTGTGTTATTGTGTTGGATGTTGTTGGACTGTTAAAGTGATGAAACCATAGCACTGATCACCTTGGCAGTACCGGCAGCGATTAATACTAACATATCATAATGCACTTCACAGCACCCTCCTTTGTCCGTATTGTAGCAGAACCGTCGGCGAAGTAAAATAACTAATAAAATGGTTAAACTGCCTAAACAACTTAATGCCTCTACTTGACAACAGAGGGGCTTGCAACACTGCTCTATAAAAAACCCGCAATAGCAGGTTTGTAAATGAATTAAGCTTTCTATCTCTCTTCCACTTCACCATCTGTTCTCTCTGCACTATCCCTTTCCCAAAGAAGGTAACACATTAATTTATTAACTGGTAGACATTAATTGCCTAATTGTGTTACTTCTCTTTATAAAAAAATTATATTTTTAAAACAAATATCATGTTCACTTTATGTTACTAATAATACAGTTCTTATGGATATTTTAAGATTGAAGCAATACAACCAAAATAAACTGGATAATAAAAAATTTATTGATATTACACATTGATTTTGCAACCACTAACAGACAAACAAAGCCAAGAGATGAAAACCAATATATGCTTAGCAGTCATTTGCTTCACGTGCGTAAATCACTTGCAAATAAAAAATTTTCTACTCAACAACTGTCAAATTCTGATTTATGCCAGCAAGTTTTATTCAACAATTTGTCTTCGTTGTGGCATCAATCTGCAATACATGTAAATTGCATTTATTGAAGTTTGACTGTAGTTTTGCATAAATAACAAATGTTACAATTGCACATGGTGCCTGAGACAGAAGGAATGCTTTGCAGGCATTATGTCGTCATAATATACAAAAACAACATAGAGAGTATCATTAAACAAGGATAGCAAGTCATAGGGTAGAGTGGGGCGATACGAAGCCGAGCAGATCCTTAATGCTTTCAGAATTTTATTGTTGCCGTTGTCGTCGTCATCATCATCATAAAAAGAAAACAAAGACATTTGAATATGTTGTGAATTACCTTCCTGCTGCCTTGTTTTGCTTGCTGCCTGCTGCTCGAATCTATTTGTCTGTCGGTCTGTTTAATGCAAGTGCCATATAAAATGCATTTTATATGCACACAATGAATGCACAGCAGCAAGCAGTGCCACTACCATTAACCACCGACTTTTAGAGTGTTCTGTAATAAATAATTTCTATGTATTGAAAACAATGCATATTCACAATAAATTTGTTGAAGGTTTCGAGTATTAGATCATAAGGAGCATTTGAATATAAACACTAAAAATAAAATATAATATATATATTTCATTCTTGAAATTAAAATAAAACTGATAAGACCCAAAAGGATTTTTATGACTCTGTTGACTTATCCAAAGGGTATTGTGCTCATAAAAGTATTTGTACTGATGTGGGGGCGTTAGGAGAATGGAATAGGCATTTGATATTATTTTGTTGTTGCTATCTTGGGAGATAAAATAATTTACATCACATTTGTGTAACCTTTTAAGATAACGAGTATTAAAAAATATATACATATGTGAAAGATTTTTGTATAGGTTTTCTAACATGTACTTTAAAAATGAAAACAAATTTTGTTTCTGGTAGTGCTAGTAGATAGCGTTGCTAACACGAAGTATTTATAGGTGTTTTCATGCTGCTGGATTCTCAAGAATAAGAGCAGCATTTAAGAACTCCTAAGTTTTCACTTTATTTTTGGCAGTAAATTAATGCACAAACGATTCACTGAAATCGCTGGAAATTGGCAAAAGCTACAACATGCAAATAAATTTAACACAGTGGTTCCAATTGGAGAAAAATGGTAAAAAATCTCCATGTTTAAAACTTCCGATCCGATTACAAAACAATGTGTGTAAAAATCATAAAGCAGGAACTAAGCTTTAAAAATATTGATATTTAGACCATCACGTTGAAGCACACGTTCAGCTACTACAGCCTGTTAAATTTGACTAGGGCACGAAAAAACTGGTCGGTTTCATAACTTTTACAAATATTATCCGATTTAAATAAATTTGAGCTTGGTGTAAACTTTAAAAAATAATTATAAAGATAGCGAAAATATAGTGTATTTCATTAAGATATCTCTAATATTTTTAAAGATATTTGGGTTTTAATTGAAACCTTTTTGGGTTTTGCATGGAATTTCGTCAATATCTTTGACACTGCGAAAATTTCCTAAAAATTATATTATGATTTTTAACACAGTTCCTGATAACATGTAGAAAAAAGTTTTTATTTATCTCAATTCATATAACCGTGAAAAGCCTTCAAATTCAAGTCTTTGAAATGAGAGTGAAATTTGCTTAAGTCCACTTAAGAAGAGTAGTTTTCCCGAAAGTTTTAACGCTACTGCTAAGAGATTTATAGGCTTATATTTCTTGTATGACCCTTCCAAGTTTACTTATGAATGAAGCCAATGTAACCTTCAACTAACTGCGTTAATATTAAGGGAATAAAACAGTTTTTTTTAAACGTATTTAAGTCTATTTAAGTACTTATTCCTTATTGTCACAGAATTATTCGCCGTTTTTGTAAAAAAAAAATTCTTAAACTAAAATTTTTTTATTTTCAGTAGACTTAAAAAAAATTAAATCAAAAATTACTGCAGTTGAAGTTTTATATCGATTAAGCACGCTACATCCCTCATTCTACGACAACAGTGAATTTTTCTAAAATAATATCCCATCGAGGATATCAAAACTCTCTTCAAATTCTATGAGATATATTTAATGCAATTTACCTTTTAATTGTTACCTGCCCGCCAAAATAATTTGGCCACAAAAGCAGCTTTTCTAAAAATAGTCAAGTTTTCAGAATAATTTTATTTACCTGCATGAAAGCTGTACTAAACTTAATAGCAATCTTCTTATGTCTAAAAAATGTTAACGAATTAATAAACGATAATTTTTTATGAATTTTTAATATAATAATAGATATATTATATGTGAAGAAAATGCTGTTATCGAATATTTTTACTGGAGCGCGTATGAGTAATAGAACGGTACCATCATATTACTCATACGTTGCTTGTGCCCTAAAAAAAATATATTGCAACTTCGCATTTTCTTCACATAATTTTTATATTAATTTTTTTTACGAACACAAATACTGGTTAAGCCTTTTTCGGCTTTTCTACAGAAACACCCAGTGTCCTGGCACCTGCGACCTCTTGGTGAATAGTACAGCACACTATACATTCCACTACGGGGTACGTTTAATTGTATATCGTTAAAATTTTTAAACATAAAAGTATTCCTGTTTTTTAATAAATAGCAAATAAATCAAAATTAAAAAATGAAGTTTGGTACAGCTTTCACGCAGGTAAATAAAATGTTTTTGAAAGCTTTACTATTATTAGAAAATCTGCTGTCCTGCCCACATATTTGAGCGGCCAAAAACACTAGTTCATAAATAAAAAGCACCTCAAAAATGAGTTGTTTTTTAAGCTAAATTTGGGCTGCTGAACACGAACAAATTTGGCATTGTTGCATAGATATGTTTTTCCTCTTTCAGTTCATATATATACTGTGTTGATCAGATAAAAATTCACTTAATTACAAGCCTTTATATTTGAAAAAAAATTATTTTTTGCGTTTTTTCAAAATTCACTATTCTTAAATGCTCCATTAAAGCAAACAAAGTATTTTAAATTTTTGTTTTGATTCATATCTCAAATAAAATTTTATTCCCAACATACAAAAGGTAAAATTGTTAACATCGGACAAAAATTTAGAAAGTTACAATAGATTTAGTGAAAGCATCCGATTTTGAATTTTTATAAATAAAATGTTACATGGAGATATTAGAAAAGAGTTCTTATTTAATTTAGGAAGATGAGATTCCCATATTTCTCAGGTTCAGAGGTATGAAGTGCAAAGTAGTGCACTTCGGCCATGTAAAATTTTTCAACGCTTGTCATTTATCTGTTTCTCACTCGATTCCAAAAATTTTTTGTGTCTTTATATACCTTGTAAAGTTCTAAAAAAGTCTTTGGTTAAACAAATATCTTGTATAGTTAGAGAGGTATACTTATTTTAATATTAAAATTTCTCAATTTTTCAAATCCTTGGTCGAGTATTTTTAAGATATCGGATCCAAATAACAACCGATTGTCACAATTGTTTCTTTGTTACTTACATGACAAAATTTCGAATAGTTAAAATTATAGTTGCTGGAAGTATTCTTTCAGAGTTGGAAAATATACAATCTTTAAATTTTTAAAATTGAAAACTTTTGAATTTATGAAAATTTTTGCTCAAAAAAGCACCATAATTGTTTTCTCTATAAAATTTTTTTCTCAAGGATCATATAATTATTATATACATGTCTAAAAGCTGTCTTCACAGACATGAATTAAAAAATTTTTGGTGGGCATGCACCCTTTTGAAATCGACATATTTTTTAGATTTATTGGAACTTTCTTAGAAATTCTAATGATTTTCAGAAAAATATCATAGTTTTCACATAAATTCCTATATAACTGCAAAATTTCATTGGAAAATAGCAATAATGAACGATTTTATAGAATTAAGAAAAAATTTAATATGCACAAAACACCACATAGTACCATTATTCCATTTGTTTTGCCGTAAGTCATTCATAAAAATTTTAATTATAAAAATCTGAATACAGTGTTAAAAACTACACATAATTTTGGTAACTTTGATATGCGATATGTCGACCTTTCTTTTTCAAACGAGTAAAAGTAATGGAATGGAAGCAAAAACTCGTACTGACCTGAAGAACAACGAATGCAAATTAAAATTTTGATGTGTTCACTAAATATGTTGTAACTTTCTCATATTTTGTTCGATGTAACTAATTTTACGCTTGCTATATTAGGAACAAAATTCTTTAAGATGTGGGTTTAAAATAAATAAAGTTTTTCATATCTAAAGACCTGTAACTCATTGAATTTTGATCCGACCAATACATTTTGAATACGTGCTGAAAGAAGAAATGAAGATTTATGAAAATAGCCTTATAAACTGCAAAAACACGTTTTTCGCGAATATCTCGAAAATGGTTCTTAAGAAAAATAAATGAATGCCGTATTCGTGTTCAGTGACCTCAAATTACCTTGAAAAACATTTCATTTTTGAGGTGATCGCAAAAAGTTGAAAATTTGTGAACTAGTGTAATTAATAGTCTGATTAATTGCATTAAATATATCTAGTGTTTCTGTTTCTTAAGTAATTAATCTAGAATTTCGTAAAAAATTATCAATTCCATGCAATGCTGGATGTAGCGTGTATGATTTAATAAAGTTTTTCATTTTTGAATGCCATTCTTTTGAAATAACGAAAATAAAAAATTTTAGTTAGAAAATATTTTTTAGAAAAATGGCGAACAATTAACCTCTATTTTTTTTTTTTGTCAAAATTTAGCTATTTTTAACTCTCATTTCAAAGTATTGGCTTTGATTCCTTTTCACGACTACATAAATTGAGATAACTAAAAAATTTTCTATGCATGTTGTCAAGGCTTTTGTTAAAAATCGCTAAAGGTAGCCGGGTACCTAGATTCGCACATAAGGGTAAACAATATTTTACAGAAAGGTTACTTTTTGAGTGAACAATGTCACAAGACTTTTATATTCTTTAATCAACAGAAAATCTAATCTCAGCTTGCAAAATAAATCCTTAATATTAAAAACAGTATTTCACGCAATAATGTTCTACGCAGTACCAGTCTGGTCAACAGCAGCACAATGTCATTTAAAAAAGTTACAAATTACTCAGAACAAACTAATAAAAATGATTCATAATCTACCTTGGCACTACTCTACAAGACGGCTACACTCACTAGCCAACGTGGAACTTGTCAATAATAGAGTACTTCGACTCACAACAAATTTTAACATCAGATGTCTTCAGTCTGATCATGCACACATTAATGAGATTGTTTCAGCATAATTTTAAGTTTAATCTAGGGATGTAACGATACGCCGTTTTGCCGATCCGATACCGATATTTAAAAATAAGTATCGCCGATACCGATTCCGATACCGATACGAATATTGAAATTGAGTTCAAGTTTAGATTAACAAAACTCAAGTGCAATTTTTTTATTATACAAAATTACATTATAAGAGAGAATATTTAAAATTGTTAAAACATTGAAAGTAATTTTTATGGAGCTACATTTTCTTTGCTTCCAAAAAATCTATATTAAAAATATGCAGATAATTAGTAGAAAAGCAAGACAAAATTTTTAATTCCTTTATAACTTTAAAAAATACTCGCCATGCTTTTTAAAAAATCGATTTTTTTAAAGGACATTTATCAACTAATATTCTTCTAAATAACTTAATAGATTAATTATTAAAAGACTTCTAAGTTTATATTTATTAACTTAAATTTACATGAAAATACAGTTCTGAGTTTAAATTTGCATAAAAAAAATTGTGAAAATGGGTAATTTTTTATCCTTTTTCCTTGAAGAAAAATCATTATAGAATACCGAAAAAGAAATTTGTCCTAACATCGCATCCAATTCGGTGATTAGTAATCGAAAAACAGAACTTCTTGCAATGGCAATGATATGTAAAACTAATTAGAAATTATTCAAATTTGCAATACGAGTACTTCCAGATCGCGAATTCTACATTTTTATGACTTCTTTTGGAGTATCTTTTTTTTGCTGGAATAAAATTAAAAAAACAGCGACTTGAATTTGAATTCATGGTAAAATTAACAAAAATAAATAATTTTTTTTACAAAATAACAGCATAAAAAATTATTAATTTTTAAAATTGATATTAATAAGATTTAAAAAATAACGAAGTGAATTTAATTCATGGTAAAATCGAACAAAAATAAATTATTTGTTAAAAAAAACTCTGAAAAAATCTTTAAAAGTATCGTCGTATCGACAGTAAAATATCGCCGATACCGATGTATCGGAAAATCTGAAGTATCGCCGATATATCGGTATCGGTATCGGTATTCGTTACATCCCTAGTTTAATCCACTATCTTTTATCTTAAACCAAAATCAAAAAAAAAAAGTTTTAATAAGGTTTTTTGAAAGTCCTTCCCTTACGAAGTTAATATTATAAAATCGATAATTATAACAGGAATTTATTATACATATATTTAAGCAGAAGAGGAACAAATCCTAAACTCTTTATACAATACTGATAAATTAGTTAATTTACATAGCAATAATATATATGTAAATAAAGATTTCATTGATTTGATTGATTGTTACTTTTTGAAAAGGTATTTTTGAAACATACAATTTTTTAAGAGGTACTTTTTTTAAAAAATTTACTTATTTGGAAATTTGTGTTCTTTGGAAAATTTACTTTTTGAATTGATAAATTTTGAAAAATGGATTTTTCAACAAGAAACTTCACAGAAAAAATTCTCGCCACAGCTGTGTAAAACTCAAATTTTATGAATTTTTAATAAAATTCTGATGAAGTAAGTATTTCAAAAAACTTAATTTGGATCCGCTGAGCATGAATGAAAACTTATTTTTTGAAATATTATGCAGCTATTGTCATATATCTCGAGAACAGCTCATCTGAACGCTACAAATTTTACATCATGCTAAAGCCATTAATCTGCTTTTTCCATTAAGATATATTTTGTATTGAACCAAAATCTATTGAGATAAAACGTTGCAATATTTTGGTTCAAAGCAATTTTGTATAAATAAATATGCTTTTTCACTTATTTTAAAGGCTTAAATATATTAATAAAGTAATTTGTCTCATTTTAGTTGAGCAGAAAACATCGATAAATGCAGCGTCTGTAGCTCAATAGATAATAAAAAGAAAATTGCTGATTAATAGCCCTCTTTTATAGTTACCAATAACTGAATAAAATTGCAACAAAATAAATTTTTCGCGGATATTGCGAAACCGATTTCACGCAATAAAAAATAATTCCATATTCGTGTTCAGCGAACCAAAATTAAGTTTTTTGAACCGCTTAGAGGATTTACAGAAAAAATTTTTTTTCTTTTTGGAAAAATGTTGTTTTCTTTTTGGAAAATTATATGTTTGAAAAAATACTGATGTTACTAAATGTGTGCGACCAAAAAGTTATGTTTACCAACAGTGATGAGCTGTCTGTCCATCCTCTTTTTTGACCTTTGATACCTGTTCTAGAATAATTTTTCAAAATTAAGTTTATTCTAGTCTCAATTGCGGTCAGTTAAATAAGTGTGAGTATAGAATTTCAAGACAAGACAAGAAATGCAGATTAAACCAGTAATTAAAATTAAAAAATTTGGCCTTAATGATAATTCACTTTTAATCAAACTAAATGCCAATTTATAACAACAATTACGATTCAAAATATAAATTAAAATAATTGTTTGAAGCAAAAATGGTACAATAATTAATGTCCTTCTTTTGAAAATTTCATTTTATATCATTGCGAAAATGCAGACATTCAATTAGCGTAATGCGACCTTTGGCAGAAGAAATTAATATTAAGTTTTATTTATATAAGTATGTATGTATGTATGTGGAGTAGCTTGTAATGGTATTTGTTAACTGAGACAGATTTTGAATCTACGTTCGCTACTACAACCACTACTACACTGAAAATAATCCATGCAACATTTTACGAAATAAACTTTCGTTGTGACTTTGTTCGTAGAATATACGAAACTTTCGTATATATTACGAAAAAATATTTAGGCAATATTTTTTTGAATTTACGAAAGTAACGAATACCTTTCGTAAACATTTTTCCTTGTTCAAAAATATATTTGAAATAAAAAACTAAATTAAAATAGTTTTTTATAAATTTACGTATTTTTCACATGTAAGTAAATAAAACAACTTTTTAGCTCTTATAAAATAAGTAGAAAGTGTCTCAGTGGGTAGAGTACATGACTTGAAATATGAAGATTGCGAGTTCGTGCCCCAGTTGAGCCATACTTTTTTGTTACCTTTTTTTTGATTATTTTCGTACATTTCGTTTATTTTATGACAGAATTTCGTGGTGCGAAACTACGAAATATTTCGTAATATGTACGAGCATTTTCGTGCATATGTAGGATGGATTTTTTTCAGTGTACCATTACAAGTCGTTGTTATTATTATGATTTGCCAACGGCACGCATTTGCAATGTCGACATCGTCATCGTCAGTTGCTTTTCTAACGTCATTACCGTTACAAATGGAAACAACAACATTAAAACTACAAAGTACTCGTTCGTATTAGTTGAGACATTTCGCTAACTGACACACACTTACAAATACAACATTTAAAACATTTACTCTACACAGATGCATCGTACATAGTCTTGCATAAAATCTCTTATAGCCTGCGGCCAAGGTTGCTTGGCTGTCAGTTAGTGTATCTGTCATTCAGTCTGTCTGCCGCATATTAAATGTCATTTACATTAAAGTTCTTATTCTTTAGAGTTGCATCAAAATAAATAGAGTTTTTAATTAAAATAAAAAAAATATGACTTAATTCTTTTTTAAATAATTGTTTCATGTTTCAAAATACTAAAAACCATTGCGGCAAAAAGCTTTTTGATGTTGTTTCTACTTTCAACTTTTAAAAGTGTTAAAAAGAAATGCTACTTTGTTTTGAGGAAATTAGTCTGAATTTATGCATTTTTCTTTTAAAAGAACATTGAAGAAGACACAAACGAATGCATTATTAATTTGTCGCTAGAAAATTTTTATATTTTTTAATATCTTCTTTTTTTTAATGCAAATTTTAGTTTGTGTGTGATGATGTGCACTAATTAATGCATTAGAAATTGTGAGGCAAGAACGCTAGATATGGGAGTAGTAAGTACAAAGTTTTGTGATTTGAATCACGCACGATCGCGTGAAGGTGCATGAAAATAAATGAAAATTGATGTCTAAAATATTCATTTAAAAATTATATGCATATGTACATGCATCTTGTCGTCAAAAGTGTTTAGTAGAGGACAACATCCAAGAACTTGTCGCTCAGATTTTCGTGAAAAACAATTTCCTTTAAAATGTTAACCAGAAAGCCTAGTCGGCAGAGGACAAATCGTACACAAATCATCGACGACAACGTCGTGTAATATGATCTGACCAAATGGGAATGGATAGACTGTTAGTCTCACACGCTGTGCATGTATATGATTTAGAAAAACAGCCTGTACAATTTCCTCCGCCCTATAGTTAAACAAATTGCCCTAGTTAGGTTTCTCGATCGTCAGTAAGATAGTTCCAAAATTTCAAAATTATTGGTCTAGCCGTTTGGATTCCCAAAAGGAACAACAAACATAAAAACACAAATTCATTTTATACCTAAATGTTGTATGTATGTACAATGTACATATGTATTAGGGACAAATTTCTTACGATTTATCTTCAATTAACAAAATGAGCAACAATGTCCTGCTTTTGTTTTCAATCAAACATTGCATGAAAAATTTATTAGCAAAAATTTTCAAACAAAAAATTGTTTACAATAAATTAAATTTTCAGTAAATTTTTTTTACTGTATCAGTGAATTTTTTGTTTAACTTTTGTTTATGACTCAAATTCCAAAAACAATAACAAGAACCCGCTTTCTGTGTCATAAAAAACAACCTCTACAACAAAATACACATTAGAGCGTGGCCATTGTTATTTGTGTATTTTTTTTTAACATTGAATTTACAGTGATTTTTATATATATTTCACAACCGCTGGCAATATTTGTATACAATTTGGTTAATTTAAAATTAAAATTTAAATCTAAATAAATATTTTTTCCGTTGATGACTTTAACATTTCTTTTGGTTAATTTGAAATTAAAATTTATATCTAAATATATATTTGTTCCGTTGATGGTATTTATTTTCTTTTAAATAAAATTTAAATTTTTTAAAACAACTCTCTGTGAATGTATTTAAAATAACAACATATCAATCAATTTTAAACAAAATAAACTTAGTTGGAGGTCAAAATATAAAAACCAAAAAAAAAAAATGCAACAACAATTATAATTTTATAGATAACAAATGAGTTTTTATATTGGCAACTTACAATGTCGTTATAAATGTAAAAAAATTAAGCAAAAAAATATTCCACAAAATCTCCCAAAACAAAAATACAATTACTCAAACCAAAACAAAAACAACATGGGCCGGAAAGCAGCGGCAACAACAAAAGCAAAAACAATATAAAATAGTTAAAAACACATGACTGCAAATAACAACAAACATAACTTTCTATAAAATAAACATGAATACAGTTAAAAAAAAGCAATACACATTCACACACTCTTACATTTCATACGTAAGCATACCCATCAACAAGGACCCCAACTGGCTAACATGTATACTATACACAAGTATATTTATATTTGCATACACATTGGTACACAAATGGGTAACAATAAACATACGTTCATACCTACATGGAATATGTAGCGTATAAAATGGTAATTTGTGTTTTAATCCTTTTGGTAGACAATCCTTTTGGTCGTAATCCGTTATAGTATGCGATGGCATGCGTAAATTATTGTATAAATTATTGAAACACTCTAATAACAAATGAGAAGAACAGCAAATAACATGCAGTATTAATTACAACTAATACGATTTGTAAAAATATCGAACGAGGGAAAGAGCGAGAGAAAAAGAGCAAATACCCAGTGGTAAATGAAACGAAGTACTTAGATAGTAATCAATTATGCCAGGATGACGTTCTAAGCGAGCATCTTAGTACTTAGATTATAATGTACGTTTAATCTAATATGTCATTTACTAAAGGTACATTCACACTTGTCAAATATTTGCCTAAAAAAACTTAACCAACAGACAAGTTAAAATTGTTTTTACTTTAATTTCAAAATTTTTTAAATATGGGCTCGCATTTATAAAAAATTAATTTAAAAATAGGTTTTTGCAGCATAATTGACTTTATTTTGTGATATATAAACCAAGTTAAATCACGCTAACCCTTACTGGCGGTCTACATTAGCAATGAAGTTGGTATGAACATCATGTCGGACATCGCATATGGCTAATGTAGACGGCTCATGTCCATGTTTCGTCCATGCCCTGCCATCGATGGCCGCACATATGGCTGAGTATCAATGTTCGCCATGAGATTCGCTGTCAACAACCATTTTTAATAGAAAGAAAAGAGACAGAAAGAAATTGTTAAATATTCCATTTCTATTGCACTACCGCCAAATACATTGATAAGGCAGAACATGGACATCGCACGTATTCACCACACAAAGAAATTGATGAATATTTTTGCAGTTGCTCTGCCGGCGTCATGTTTATGGCATGTTCAAGTCGATGGCTCGTGGAGACGTAGGGTTAGCAAGGGTAGTGGCTATTTTTTTTTTTTTTTTGACAGATATTTGCCAAGTGCAAACGTACCTTAATAATACCTTCGATTATTTTGCATTGTGTATGTGAGAGTTTTGTTCTATTTCATGGAATTTATCCCATATATGTACAAAGTAAAAAACTGTGGCCTACTTTTGGGCTATATTTCAAAAACAAACTCGCTTACAGTTCCACTTATGCTGTAAACGCACAGTAGCGACAGGTATTGACATCGTAGCTTACTTTTTAAGTATGAGCGCACTGATTAAACAGCCTATGACAAACTTATATTAAATATAAGTGGGAAAATAAGCCAAAGCGTCATCACTAGCTGCTACTAAATACTGCTTATATCAGTGATTATGTAATGGGTTTTTTTACTATGGGTATTCAATTAATTCAATGAGTATGTTACATTTTACATACACAGACACAAGAATAAAATGGCCTACTACACTTGCGAGTATGTGTGCACCTCTATTATTTCACACACACGCTATTGTTGAAAGTGCATATATTTATATTTCCTTTTTATTAATATTTATTAAATTTATTTTGTACAATGTGGGTTAATTGAAAAGCAAATTTGTAATTGTTGCAAAAACCGGAAGGCAACAATTATGCAGCTCGACAAATTGGCACTGTTTGCAGAACGTGTGTTTGCACTGCATATTTTCTAGTAAATATGAACTAAAGCCTGAATAGTCCTTGTACGAGCAGCGTATTCGTGCTAAAGATAAAATATGACCGAATATTCTCTGATCCGCTTGATAAAGTTAACCTTGTGGCTGAACTATGTGCAAATAATTCTCAATTGCCGGAAAGTAAGCAACCACTGCCTACACTTGAAAAAGAATCTGTTATCATGTCAAAAATATTCTTTCAAGCGCATACTTCTAAGAATGTATTAACGGATCTCGACATAAATAAGTCTCCCGGCCCGGATAGTATTCCAGCACTGTATCCATGTTCTGTAACTAATGTTAGAACTTTTTAATGTATATTAAATTCTTATCTCCCTGTAGGTTACAGGGTGAATAAAATAAAACTCCAATATAGTTTGTTAATTTCAATATATTCAGTTTAATTATTTTATAAATCCGCCTGTAAAAATCGCAATGACTGTATAATTACAAAATTTTCCTCGATGCGAAAACTTCTTCCAAGTTCCGGAACATGAACACTGGTCTTGAAGAAGTGCTCTACAGCGCCAGCACGACTGTTAGCAAGCCTCCATCGTTTTGGGAGGCTGCCAATCATTGCCTATACTGCTTTCACAATATTTTTAAGATATATCTTTGGCGTTTAGTATTATGGGCTTAAGTCAGAAACCATAGTTTTTCATAATGTTAAATTCAAAATTATTTAATTTGCATTTTAATATGTATTTTTATGAATTATTGCCTAAACAGCAAATGATTACGATTGGAAGCAGTTGTGCTAGATTTAAGTTATTGATACAAAACGAAAGATAAAAAAGAATTAAGTTCACCAAATCAAAAGCTAAAAATGTTTTTTTTACTTAAGACTTTAATACTAAGCGCCAAATATTTAAAAAAGTTTGATGCTTTCCCTGCATGAATGAATGCAATCGGGTTTGACTAGAATTTAGAATAAGATGTACGTAACAATTCCGAAAAATTGTCTTAAGTTGACTTAAGGTATTTTGCCAAAAGGGCACATGTAATCTCTGTAAAAAAGAGGAAGCACCCATATAATAAGCCATTACCGAGATTTAATACACCAAGAATTGAAAAAAAAAAACCTTTTTGGCTTCACTGGCATCACTGCAACCAAACATCAGCTGCGTTGCCATTCTGCAGCTGAAAATTTGTGCTTGCCAGAAAAGTACTAATTAGCAATTGAAAATAACAGCTTTTGCTAGTTTCCAATGCCAATATGTTATTAGGAAGTGGCATCCGAAGTCCTGTCTCCGAAGCCACCTATCGATATACCGATAAGAAACACTGCAGAAAACTTTAATAAGCGAAGCCGCTTTCCGATATATTGAGAGGGGAAGTCCTTGAGCAAGGCCGAAGGCCGGCTATGCAAAGATCTTTACCAAACGAAGCCGAGAGGGGAAAACCCATAAAACTGGCCGAAGGCCGGCCAAGAAATCATATGTGCTCATACATACATATGTACTAGAGGAATGCAAAGAGTACTCAAATGTAGAATGCAGTCGTATGAATTTTCTTTGTGCATATATGTATGTTCTTATTTATGTACATATGTATACATGCATGTACATGTGTTTACATACATCGCCACGACCATATATACTTACATATACAAACACATAAATACAAAAAAACAAACATGCATACACACAAACATACTTACCAGTAGTTTCGAGTATACTTGTGCAGCCCTCTAATATGTACATATACAAAAAGCGAAAAGAATGAAGAAAAACAAAAATTATATGAAAAAAATATATATGGCTTTATTTCCCAATTGCCCATTTTTTGCATATGGCCTTAATGTTCAATTGCATTCAAAACATTGAGAAATAACGTCATATGGCCTTATTTCTTAATCAATTGCGAAATAAGGCCTTGTTGCACCTAATTTAATCAAAACATTTTTATTTCTTGTGGGCTGGCACAGTCGATAGATGTGGCATGATTTTTTTAAAGAAATAATTGAAAAAAAAAATTTGTTCAGGTTTTCCAGTCATTCAATTTATTTTACATTAGGTGTTTATGCAGCGTACTTAAGTTGAATGAAAACTGTGTTTATGTAACTTGTATTCGATTAGTTTTATTATTTTACTAACATGAACCTCTGAATCAGCCTACTGTTATACAACCTTAATATATGCTACGAAAATTATTTCTGCAATTTGATTATAATAGGGGCACTCACGATGTGTATTGCAAAGAGTGCATACGAAACATATATGTGAAAGATGTAATTGTATTGTTTATATTGCTTATAATTTTTGTGAAATTTACTTTTCGTAAAATATTAAATGACAGTTTTCCCCTTTTTAAGAAATCCGTTTCAATTAATTCAAGTTATCATGGTTCAAGAAAAGCAATAATTACTTCTTCAATCAAGAGAGGTGGTTTAGAGATTAAAGATGTACACGTACGCCCCAGGTGGTATCACTTTATTTGATATCAATTTCTTCTATATCAACTATGTGTTTGGCTAGACGTGTGTGGCAACTGGTTAGTGATCAGAGTATCTTTTTCGGCGTGAGCTCTAGGGCAGTCTCCATTCGAACTTCACAGTGGAGGCTATAACATTAGTATTTTGAGCCCTATGGCTACTCGCCATAGCGAATAGTTTGTTTGTGATGTGGCGCGAGCTCATCAGAAATTTTTGCGGAGAAGCGGATTTTTATGTCTTAATAGAGTTTTAAGCTGTTTGAAACATTACTTAAAGGAACTTTCAGTCTAAATTTTAACTGAGAGGATCTTTAACGGTGCCATTCTTAACGTACTCTTCTTTTTTCAGACAAAACTCGTTCCACATCTACCGAATAGATTTTATTATATCTCCTCTGAAGATTTGAAGAAGTAGCATTTAGAGCAGATTGTTTAAGGATTACCTCAAACATTCTAATAGAATCATGTATGATAGCAGGTGTTTTCAGCTGCTATCCTATATGCAATATGCACTATTGAAATATTTTTTGTATTTCAACCAATTAAGACGTCGACCACAAGTGGGTAATGAAGTTTTATGACAATATAAAGTAATGTTGTCATTTGAATAAAAATTATTCAAATATTCGAACAACTTTTTTTCATTTTTGTTCGAATGAACAAAATTTTTCAATTTAGAAAAAAAATTATTCGAACAGCTTTTGACGAATAGTCGAATAAACGAACAACTTTTTTAAACTATTTTTTATAAAAACTAGTTTACATTTACGAATGTAAAATAGCGTTTTAAATTAATCACTTTTTTTATTTCTTAACAATAGGATGTCTAAAGTAAGCAAATTACACGAAATTATATATACTTGTGTTAGGGGTTGTTGAGATATTACGTAACTCCGTTAAATATTTCGTTTTAAATTACAGCATGATCTTAGTTTGGAAGTATTTTGAGGAGGACAATTAGGAAAACCAAATTGTTTTCAAAAAGTTTTAAAATTCTTACAAATGTTATGGATCAACAACTTCTCCACTCTTGCACCATTTTCGTCAAGTACACAATATACAAATAGAAAGTTTCAGTAAAGATCAAAACATATCTTATAATCAAATATTTTTGATTTAGAAAGCAATCTGCTTGTGGAGTCAGGGTATTTTGCTAAAATTTTTGTTATAATGTTGTAATATGATCTCTTTTTACCGGTCACGACTCAATTTGTTCCATTCGCATTTTCACTAGTCATAGGATAAGTACCTTCAATACAATTGGTACAATATATAAAAGAATATATTCCCTGCGGGAAATGTTGTACCAATTGTATTGAAAGTACTTGTCCTATGACTGGTGTAAATGGCAATGTCACGAAATGCTCCCGAGCTGTGACCGATGAAAAGAATTATATCACAACATATCAAAAAACTAGAGCAAAAATTTAAGCAAAATACATTCATTGTACAAGAAGATGTTTTTAAATTAAAAATATATGTTTAGAGTACAGTAATTTAACTAGTACTAAAGAGCCCATCACACGACAAGGAGCTTAAATTTGGGTCTAGAACCTATCACTGAGTATCTTAATTATGTCAATTGACCCCCTCCAATGACAGCGTCATGTAAACTTTACCGGTCCCTTTCACATAAAGTTTCTGAACTCAAAACGGTTGCTAGTCCTTGGGAACCAGTCACATGACCTGTTTTGTGACAGGTTATTTTCCCTTTAGGGCTAAAAATCGTGTTATTCGAATGAAAATTTTTATTCGTTATTAAAGCCGAATAATTAGCAACACTAGTATAAAGTGACAATAGTATGTGAGTGGTCTGAAGATAAAGCTAAACTTTGCTGCAACTTTTACTACTCAAAAATCAATAGCATTAGATATTTTTCGTCGATTTCTTGGCTAGTATATTGGCTGCCCCTTTGGTGTGCATAGAAGTATATTTCTGTCGAATTTTTTGTAACTCTTCGATTTTTTTTACTTTTTTCAGCAGTTGTAATAACCCGCCAATATTTGTAAAAAAAACAGTATTTTCTGTAAAACTTTTTTTACATGGTATAGTTCACTCATATCTAAAAAGAAATATAATTTAAATGATTTATGTAGGCTTTACAATTATCGGTCCCACACACACACTGCTCGGGTACAGGTGTTACAGTTTTTGGCGCGTAAGTCGACTGACGTTGTTATGCAAGAAAACCACAATAAATATTATTAAATGTGGGCGATTGCGTCATCCTTTAGTTATAAATAAAATCATCTGTAAAGTTCTTTTCAATTCTATTTTGAATTGTGCAAAAATATGCATTTACAAAAAAGTTACGCACCTATTGGCGTTTATACATAAAAACAAGTTAAAATGTTACCTGTTCAATTCAGCCACGTATGATTTCGTATACGAATTTTTAATCCATCATACATAGTTTATTAGTTACAAATATAAGCGCTTGTTGTTTGAGTATTTCTATTAGTTATTGATGTTTCTGGTGCTCGTGATTCTCCTGCTGATGATGATGATGATGTTATTGGTATTTTGTTCTACAGTTTGTTTAACATATAAAACATGTTCATAAACTCAAATATCCAGGAAAAACAAATTCCAACTAATAAAAACTTTCAAGTAGTAATACTGTTTTGCAAAAAAAATAAATAAATGCTAAAATAATACCAAAGGATTGCAACTCATTTGAAGTTGGGAAAATCCAATGAAGTGAAAAGAAAGAGGGCAATCAAGTGGTAGAAATAGAAATAGAATGTATAAAATTAGCAAAGGAGGCACGCAAAAATGGAAAATTTTGTAAAATAAAACAGGTACGTGCAGTAGCATTATGAAACTCATCATCATTAGCAAAAGGATAGAAATAAATGTGCGCCAAAAATCATTATGCGTAATAATCCTTTTGATTTACAAATGCTGCACGCATACCAACAGCACCATAAAAGCTTCATCAAAAGCCACACAAACTAAATAATTTTGCATTTTTGAAAAACTGACAAATTGAAACACACAAAGGACGTAATTAGCGGTAAAATTGATGGATTACATCAACAGTTAGCAACAAAAATGCACACACGCACGCTTATTGAGTTCAGGTGTTAAACGGAAACGGAAGTGTTTACACAAGGCGCCAAAATAGCAGTTTAGGTTATATTGGATTTTTTTTCAATACTTTTTGCAGAAATCTTTATATTTCTTGCCAGGGCAAACTGAGCAATCAAAATCATATGGACATACATATAGTTTGCAGAAAAAAAGTTTTCTATTCTAAAAGTTCTCTTAATGTTTCAACAAAATTTTATCATATCAAGACTAGATACAGCACTCAACACACCCATATACATATTTTTAAATAAACAAATAAAAGCTAACAAAGATCAAATAAAAAATACACGGCACAAAAATGAAATTGGAGCACACAAATGTTAGGCCACAAGTGGGCAAACAAACGAACCGTTTCACCTGCAATCACACGACGACTGACTCCACAAATAATACAAAACTCTTTCCAAAGACAATTTTAAGCTTGATTGCATAGTCCAGTTAACTGCTAGGATAGAGGTAAGGCACGTCACGGCACGGTTAAGGCAGGCTGGCTAACCTGGTCACACGGTTACACGGTCCGTTATACGCTTGTTATCCTTTCCGAGGCTACGTGTACAATCTTTAAGAACAAAAAACTAAACCGGCCGGCCTTCTATTATATTAATGCACTCGTTCGTGTTATTGTGTTTATATCGGCCTGTTTTTATGCGTTTACGTATTCGGTTTGGTTTTTTTTTTATTTCGACAATTTTAGCACGTTTATTTAGCAAGAAGCAAACATAAAAAGAAAAAACAATGAAACACAGCAAACAAGAAGAACAACTTGGAACACGAATTGTTAATACTTTCCGCACAAACCAAAAAACCCAACCAAAGTATGCAATGCACGCCAGCAAACTGTGCAGCAGGCTGACAAACACCAGCTCGAACCTATTGGTGTAAATGCATAAAATGCTGAGGAGAAATAAAAAAAAATATATAATAACAGCAAGAAAAAAATTGTATATCCAAAACACATATACACACATACATTATGAAGAAAATCTACATCACCCATACAATCATAGACTTCACTTACAGCTCTTTTCTATAGGACTACTACGATTCTGACGTGCAAATAGGCGGATGACGAAAGAGATTTTTGGAACTACGCAATATGAAGTGATTTATTCGTTTATTCTGTTAATAGAGTTGAAGTAAATTTCGCAATCCTAAAATTATAGTGTTACCCCATATTCATAAATGATTAGTAAAGTTAATGTGTGCAGTAAAACCGGTTTTCCCATACAAAATTCGTACAGTAAACCAACATTAACTTCAATAAATTTTTATGAATATGAGAGCTAGTATTCGATGCAAAAGACTTTGCAAAAGTAGAAATGCATGGTGATTTCTTTTCTACAAATAAGTTCATCATGGAATTTAAAAAGTGCAAGTTTTCCTGTTAATAAATTATAAACTATAACTCCATTTACATTTAAACATTTGTCATGAGATTAATGACAGCTTTCGGTCAACTGCTGACATTTATCATAACATGGATATTACAGTGATAAATTTTTCTATAAGATACACTCTACTACTTACTACTTTTCGTCAAGAAACGTTAAGCGTATCGACTAATAGCTGCACAGAAAAAAATAGACAAGAATTATTTATATGAATTATTTCGAACGTATTTGCTTTGTGAATCTAAATTGATTATTAGGCTAAGGTTCGTAACGTTATATTCAGAAAGAATTGGGTATGATTAATATTCCAAGGAACAAGGGAAAAATTAACATCAACTTAATTTTTCAACGTACACAGTAGAACAGAGTAGCGCCACTCTCGGAAGCCGCTACACTTCTGTCATCAGTGCTCACGTGTATTTGCTATCACCACTTGTCAGGTGGCTCTGTTGAATGTGATTTTAATTCTTATATATAAAACTTTTTCGTGAAAATTGAATACGAGAATTAAATCACTCTCAAGCTGATATTAAAGTGCACTTTCCCTGCGTTGCCATCGGTTTATTTTTCTTCATTCCCATTTTTCTGATTTTTGTTCTACTCAAGACAAACTTTTTTGGTTTGATTTTATACTTAAGTATATATGAACATGTAAACATGTAAAAAGCTCAAGCCAGTAGCTAATTGTTTATTAATAAGAATTATTTCGAACGTATTTGCTTTGTGAATCTAAATTGATTATTAGGCAAATTTTCGTAACGTTATATTCAGAAAGACAAAAATTATGTTCAATGAAACCATATTATTGAAAAAAATATGAATTGCAATAACATTTGTCATTAACTCAATACAATATTTCGTTGGATGTATTTCTTTCCCATGTCGGTTATTTCTTTTATTTCCATACATAAGTACTTAAAACTAGTTGTATGTCATAAAAAAATAACTGAGATATGGCTCAGCTGTAGAGAGTATGATTTACGCCCGGGAAGCCAAGGCTCGTATCCCAGCCATGCTAACATATTTTTTAATTTATATTTTTATTTTCTTTTGAAATAATTTTGTTATCAATATAGCGCAATTCTTTATCACAGAAAATTGGAAAAAAAATTATTGAATACCGGGATTTTTGTTATCAAAAACGAAACTTATTTTTCCAGTGCGGCAAAAAGACATCAGCACTATATTTATTAATTCTCGTTTTTTTATAAAAATCTATAGTTCTCGATCATTCTCATCATATCACAATATATCATAGCTGTGAAATGTACCATTATGATTTTACAGCGAAAACTATTTAGTTGTATGTACAATTTGTTTGTTTATTTACATATTTTGTTCCCATAAAGTGGCGCTTGCGTCTTTATTAGATTCAACAAATCAAATGGTAGTGTTTTTGTTTTTAACCGATTTCGGTCCATTATGGTTTAAAATTTTTGCAATCGAATGACTATTCAATGAAATTACAGCACTGTGGATTTTGTTATTATTGGTTGGCAAAAATCAGCCAACCTATTGGCCAACAGATCAACAAAAAGTTCCTGATGTTATTAATTTCGGAGTAGTAAAAGGAGTTCCTATTAAAATAATCCAAGTTAAAGCTTCTTTAGATTTATCTTCAGACCACTCACCAACTATTATTACTTTAAACTCATTCCTAACAATCTTGCTGTTAAGAACGCCTAAAAACATAAAGGTCTCTATTGGACAGTTGGAGGCAAACATTAAGCAAGCTGTTCAAAATGCTACTTCTACCATTGAACTGGTGAGATTTAACAAAATTAACTCGGCTATTGTCTGACGAAAGCAGAGTCCAAAGAGAATGGCTGTGTTACAGATCCCCACAGTAAAAAAGTAGGTTGAAGGGATGCACTAAGCAGCTTAACAAATTATAATAACTCCAAAAAAAGTGCATCCCTGCAAAACTTTCTGCATGAGCTCGACGCAAACAGTACAAACGAATTATTCGTTATGGCGAGCAGTCAGAGGCCTTTAAATTCCGGTGATGTGTAAGTCTCCATTACGAAATTCGAATGGAAACTGGGCAAGAACTGATGCTGAAAAATGTAGTCTATTTGTTAACCACTTGAAAATGGTATTTACTTCAAACATATCTGCTGATATAATTCAGCTGCCACCAGTTGTCGCTGAAGCTGTCGTTCGCTTGAGATTGAACATGGTATCGCTGGCTTAAATTCGAAGAAAGCCCCAGGTACTGGCAAAAACATAAAAATGTGCTTAAAGAGCTACCCCTGAGGTCTCCAGTCCCGATCATCCGATCTTTTATAGGACGATTCATAGAATATTAGTTGAATTATTATATGAATCGCCCTACAAACATAATAAAAATACAAATATATTAATTTTTTTCTCACTCATCCAGTTTTTCACAGTATGATAATAAATTTCTCGATGCGAGAAAGTCTCACATTAGTTACAGAAACGAGGCACAGATGAGCTGAAAGACTGCTCTGCAAAATTTAATATGTATAAAAGAAACGTGCAATAGCAGAGTTGTAAAGCATTCCATTTCTCTCCCAATTCACCACCTGTTCTCTCTACACTATCCCTTTCTGGGGAACTTCTGGGATTTTTGGGAAATTTTTGTTTCAGATTTTGGGAGTCCGGAAACCTTCGGGAACTTCGGAGAAATTTTGATAAAAGTTTTTGGGATTGCGAGGATTTTCTGAGATTTTGGGGAGATCTTTGTAAAAGTTTTTGGGAATCCAGGGAACTTCTGGGATTCTGGATAGATTTTTGAAAACGTTTTTTTGAATCCGGGAACTTCTGAGATTATTGTAAAAGCTTTTGGGAATCCAAGGATATTTTGGGATTTTTGGGAGATTTTTGTAAAAGTGTCTGGGAATCCGGAGAGGTTCTTAGATTTTGGGGAGATTTTTGTTTTAGTTTTTGGGAATTCTTAGACCGGTTTTTGTGTCTAATGGCGGTGTCCTTACTTAGTGAAGGTGTCTCGGCTAAACACCAGGTGTCTCGAGTAATTTCTTGAGACGCATCACCTAAGTATCTTTCAGCCATTATATAAAAAAGTATTAATTTTTCCAGAGAAATTTATTATTCAGGCTTAAGTTCGTTCAATTTAATTTTTACAATTTAATCATTTTCCTATTGTCAGAGCTCTCTATACTCTAGGCTACTCAGCCTCCAAAGTCAAGCGTAAATATCTGGCATTAAACCAATTACATTAAAGCTCTATGTTTCCTGGCTTTAAGCTTATTTTATGGTGGCTTAGAAATTTACCATACTTGGCACTTGTGCCTTTTTTGTTTATATTTCTCACCCAAGATTGAGAGAGCTCCTTTCTCTAGTTCTTAGGGTTTACATATGTTTTTGTTTTATTCGTATTACACGGGAAACTATCTAACATATTTTGTACTATGTGCCTCTAGTGTTAATAATTGAAAAATGATTTAATTGTTAAAATTAAATTGAACGAACTTAAGCCTGAATAATAAATTTCTTTGGATAAAACCCATATAGTTCGACTAAATACACACAACTTCAGTATTAATTTTTGTAAAAAAATATGTCTGCTATGAAATACTGTTTCTTAAGCGGCCGATCTATTATACATTATTATTGCACATGTTATTGTACATATTATTGTCGTTTTGAACTATACTATGCAATATATGGCACAATCATTTCAAACAAAATATTGCCCAAATTTTCTGTCACATATCACACAATATTCTCGATTGTACAATAAAAATCAATAACCTTTTGATTTTGGCCAATATATTGTGCAGCCTTCTAATATGGTATACACATTGGCGATATTATTGTACAAAATAAAAAATTGCACAATTATATTGCAAGTGGGTGGGGCGCTTTAATATTAGTTTTTAAATATATTTCTTCATATTAATCTTAAAACGGCATTTATTGTTCCTTTCATACAATCTAAACAAATGGCAAGTGTGATTTATTTGTTTCAAATCAATTTGATGATTTATGAGTACTTCTTGGTTTTTGTAGGTGTGCTCTTTTCATTTGAGAGAAATAATTCATGTAATAACTTGATTCTCCCGAAACAAGACATGATTTCATTTCTAAAAACTGTTTGTTCTTTTAATTTCTGTTTTTCTTTGCTTTGCTTTAAGTTTTAGCAATAGTGTCAGTGAGTTTAGTGTTATGAATTACAGTGAATTAAAATTCAAATAGCTTGTTGCATATGACTAGGTTGCACCAGTCTTAGAACTTGTGTTGATGATAGTAATCGATACAAATCAATCGTTTACCGACACAAAATAAAAGATAATTAGTAGTCATTCGGTTCCGATTACTAGTCGCAGTGCTAAGGTATATTTAACCGACTTAAAAAAAACTAGTAGATTATCATCATGAAATCCGCCATTTATTGATTAAAAAATGTTTTTATTTTGCACTTGTTGTGCATCCAGCTATTTGTTTTAGGCTGAGGCCACATGGGCGTTTTTAAAACGCGGCGTTTCTGCTTTTTATATTAAATTTGAAAGCTATAAATTTTTTAAAACTTCAAATTTAATATAAAAAGCAGAAACGACACGTTTTAAAAACGCCCGTGTGGCCTCAGCCTTAGAGTCGGTTTTTGTTAATTTATGTCTATCTTTTTAACAGTAGGAAAGCATTTCAATTTTAAATAGGCCTAATTTATTAGAATAAAATCTATTTCGTGCACACCCTCTACTATACAATATTAGTGCATTCATTTTAATGGCGATGGTGGCGTATAGTAATGATTACGACGCAGCTAACTGCAAGTGTAAATGATACCACAAGGCTTACAACAGACAGACTATGTGGCATATAGAAAAACAACAGCAGCAACAACAAACAGAAGAATAAACGTTGTCGTCAACAACAGCAACAAAAACAAGAAAAGTAACAAATATATGCAAGTATGAGTATGAGGAATAAATGTCTACTCGCACATAAGCCTAAGCAAATCATATAAACCGCACACAAAAAAGTCTAAGTATTTTAGATATTTTACAAGGCAAACTTTTATTTTTTTTCTTCAGGAAAAAAAGAATTCATATGCACATACCGAAAAAACCTGCATGCATCAATATTTCAAACAGTTGATGAGAGAGAGTAAGAGAAGATGATTTAAAATTTTTTTTTTTCATAGCAAGGACAGACATTTTGGGAATCCTTACAAATATGACAGACATATAGACAAAAATACTGGTACATACATTCATATGTATTCACCTTCACACGGCAGTGCCAGTGACATGTTTTTTTTCTTACTTTTTTTCGCAATCAACCAGTCAGTCATGCCACACAACTGGTTTTTTTAGGATCTAGTGGCAAATAACACAAGAAAAAGTATAAGCTTTAAAAATAAAAACAAAAAATAAGTAAAGAGAAGCTAAAAAAAGTTACAGCAAATGAAGTACTCATCTTCATCATTATTTTTTGAATGAGCACACAGCATGTGAAATGATTATAAAGGTAGGCGAGCCTGAGTGCAAAAGTATTCAGTATTCGTACGCAAACGTTTTAAATTCCTTTGGATTTCACAATTTTGAAATCAAAAATATAATAAAAAAAATACAGGTAAGTGGATATAATCGGCTGTGCAGAACCTTATAAACTCTATACGTATTTATGAAATAAGAAGATGTTCAAAATAAATGTTTCTTATGTTCTTATGTTTTTATGTTTCTTATGATTTAAACTTCTTATTCATATGAATTGAAATTTGAAGATATTTGGGTAAAGGTTTCCTGATTAGTGTCAGTAAAATGCATAAATGAACTTGCTAATACCCCTGCATAAACAATTTCAGTATAACTTAATTAAACTTTTCATACAAATTTAACTTAATTGTAGAATAAAAAAATTAAATATATATAAATAATTTAATTTCAATAATAATATATGTGGTGCATTCCACGCTAAGTCAGCCAGTTTGGGAGCCAACCTCCTTCGATTTCGTTAATTTTCGGATATGTTTTGTCTCGTATTAAACGCAATCTCCATACAAATTTTCAGTATTTTACTACCACCAGGGATGGATTAATAGATTTTTTAAAATGTTGAACAAAAAAAATTTTAATTAATTATAGATCAATAATAAAAATTGATATGTTAAAAAAGTAGGGTATCATCGTATTCGTCTTTAAATACTCTTTCCGAAGTAACTTGAGGTCACTGAACACGAATATTATCTTAATATATTTTTTTAAGAAAATAGTTTTCCAGATATTTGCAATATAAAACAGTAATTTTCAGGTTTTTAAGTTATTGACAGACATCTTGAAAAAATCTAAGAAATTCGAAAAATAGAAAAATTTGAGATCATACTCAATTTGGATTCACGAGCAAGTACGTTGGAAATAATAATTTTAATAGAGGAGGTTTATAATAAATAATAAAAATAAAAAAAATCTGCTCTCCTACCCACATTTTCGATCCATTTTATATTTCAGCTGCAGTCATTTTTGATGCTTATTCTTTTGAAATATTGGAAATAAAAAATTTTAGTTTTTAAATATTTTTGATACAAATGTCGAACAATTAAGTTCTATTTTTCTCAAAATTTAGCCATTTCTCACTCACGTTTCAAAGTCGTAACTTTGATTCCTTTTCACGACCACATCAATTGAGATAACTAAAAAAAATTATTCTGCAGGATGAGTTAAAAACTATTAAATATGCTATTACCGGAGATATTGATGAATGAGAGAACAAAGTCTAGGCGAAAAACCAAAATTTTAAAATTCAGAGCCAAATATCTTCGAAAATATTAGAGATATTTTAATTAGGGATGTAACGATACGCCGTTTTGCCGATCCGATACCGATACCGATACCGATATTTAAAAATAAATTTCGCCGATACCGATTCCGATACCGATACGAATATTGAAATTGAGTTCAAGTTTAGATTAACAAAACTCAAGTGCAATTTTTTTTATTATACAAAATTACATTATAAGAGAGAATATTTAAAATTGATAAAACATTGGAAGTAATTTTTAAGGAGCTACATTTTCTTTGCTTCCAAAAAATCTATTTTAAAAATATGCAGATAATTAGTAGAAAAGCAAGAAAAAATGTTTAATTCCTTTATAGTTTTAAAAAATACTCGCCATGCTTTTTAAAAAATCGATTTTTTAAAAGGACATTTATCAACTAATATTCTTCTAAATAACTTAATAGCTTAATTATTAAAAGACTTCTAAGTTTATATATATTCACTTAAATTTACATGAAAATACAGTTCTGAGTTCGCATAAAAAAATTGTGAAAATGGCTAATTTTTTATCCTTTTTCCTTGAGGAAAAATCATTATAGAATACCGAAAAAGAAATTTGTCCAAGCATCGCTTCCAATTCGGTGATTGGTAATCGAAAAACAGAACTTCTTCCAATGGCAAGGATATGTAAAACTAATTAAAAATTATCCAAATTTGCAATACTCCAGATCGCGAATTCTACATTTTCATGACTTCTTTGGAGTAGCTTTTTTTGCTGGAATAAGATTAAAAAAACAACGACTTGAATTTGTATTCATGGTAAAATTAAACAAAAATAAATATTTTTTTACAAAATAACAGCATAATATATTATTAATTTTTAAAATTGGTATTAATAAGATTTACAAAATAACGAAGTGAATTTAATTCATGTTAAAATCGAACAAAAATAAATTATTTGTTAAAAAAAACTCTGAAAAAATGTTTAAAAGTATCGTCGTATCGACAGTAAAATATCGCCGATACCGATGTATCGGAAAATCTGAAGTATCGCCGATATATCGGTATCGGTATCGGTATTCGTTACTCCCTAATTTTAATAAGACAAACAGTATTTCCTTCATCTATTTATAAACTTCACAAATAGTTTAAACTCATTAAAATCAGATAATATTTTTAAAAGTTATGAAGATGACAAAATTTTTCATGGCCGTGGTAGTTAACTTTGACAGCCTGTAGCTCAACGTGTGTTTCAACAGGGTGCTCTATGACTTTTACATACATCCTTTTGTAATCGGATCGCAAGTTTCAAAGATCTATTACCTTTTCAACTGGAACCGCTCTGCGTTGGTTGCATTTTAATGAAACTTTTTATCGGATTGATGACAAAATTCATAGAATTTATGAAGAAAACTCCTTCAATAAACAACACTCTGCGAAATGGGAGAACTTTAACTCACCATAAAATAAAACTCAGATGTCAACTTTAAAAATATCGATACACGCGTACTTTACACTCTCAGAATCACTTGTTACAACTTTGTTATATTGGAATATTTTTGCTTTTGTTGTACAGTGTAATTTGTTGATAATTAATTTCAATCAAATAGGGATTATTAAATAAGACTTATCCAAATAAATATATGTGGTGCGTTGTGACAAAAGCGACCTCAAGCTTTCAGAAAATATTTTTCAATGCAGCATAAAACACCAGTTTAGGTCTAAATATCGTGTTTCCGGTTTTTAGCACTAAACTCTACTTACATATGTCAAGATCAATTAACCACTGAGTTAATTTTAAATATTAGCCTATAGATAGCAGAAAAGTTTATTTTCCAAACCTCTACCTATCCAAACTTCACCCTATGAAAAACTTTAACCTCAATTATCTCAGAACTGTCTTTACTTAACTTTAAAATCCAAAACTCCATAATTTCGCCAGTCCTAGAAAAATTTTAACATTTTTTTTGAGTTCTCTTTAGAACTTTGGCAAGATAAGGTCCGTTTTGTCACGACAATATGTATGATATAAAAATATAAATTAATGCATACTCTATACTTGTTAATATTGCGAGTGGTGTTAGGCAGACTTACACAGAAACATACACACATATGCCTACACAACAACAAGGATAAAGTTACAAGCAAACAGCAACAAAAAACAGACTAAAAACAACGATTAAAAATATTAAAACATTAACACAACATGAAAACAAAAAATAGACCATCATCAACCTCATCATCATCATCATCTGTGCTTTTAAGTTTTTCTTGTTGTTGCTTTTTATTATATGCAGTAAAATTTGAGTATGCAACATCCTTAAATAACGTCTGCAGTCAGCATTTTGTATTTGTTTCTATTTAATTGTTTTTTTTCTCAAATTTTGAAAAATATGCAACGCGACTGCTGCTGCATTTGACTCACCTACACATGCATATTTCAGCTAAATACAAACAAAAAGAAAGACTGAAAGACGAATGAATACACTCCATTCATTCATTTAAATTTTTTGAGAATAATTTTTTTCCATGCTGTAAATGCACACGTTGCCGCTACTAAATGCTGTTGTTGTTATGGATGCTCACTAAGCAAATCCAACACTCTGTATGCAACACAGAGATACGCTTTCATGTTTGACTAAATAAAGTTGGTGCTCGAAATAACCAGCAACTAGCACAGCCTAACAACAGCGACAACAAATAAAGCAAAAATATTTTTAGGCTCTATAAACAATACAACAACAACACAACAACAACAACATAGACAACACAGTCAGGATTTGAGAGATGATTGCATACAAAGCCCAACTTATCAAAACAAAAATGCAAAAAATCCATGAAGATGTTTCGTTAAAGGATTTTTGAATTTCTATTATGGTCTCGCTTGTTGTGATTTGTTCCTGATTTTTCCTTTTTTTTGCTTCCAACTAACTAGACACAAGATATGGGCATAAGAATACTAGGATAGAAAATAAGACTAGATACAAAAAAAAACTAAAACAGAATATAAAACACGTATGCCATGAGACCACAAATAAAAGTCAAAACCATAAACCCCGTGTTTGTGTCATTTGTTTGTACGTATCCGTAATACAGCCTACAAACAATTGTTTTCTTTCAATATATTGTGTCCGTTCGAAAAAAAAAATGTAAATGCGAGTGGGGATGTAAATGTTCAACGGTGTGTATGCGTACGTATGCATGTATGTGATTTCGTGTTTCTGTGTAGATTTTTTAGGATACATTTTTCAAAAAAATTGTTCAACATAAATCTCCATCCAGTTTAAAACACATTTGAATGGTTTTCTGTCACATGCAATTTAAGCTCTTATTTCTCAATTGGATTGAAGAGGTCAAGGTGATATTGTGAGCAGTTGGCCAGTGATTCATAAAATATGCCAGTGGAAAATTGGTTGCAATTTATTTTTTAAAGTGCTTTTAAGCCAGTCTTTTTGTATAGTTTTTTTATTAATCATTTTTTTATGTGCTTGTACGTTTCTTTGTAGAAATAGAAAATCAGAGGTTGCATTTGAGCCGCTTATTGCAGTAACCACGCCAGTGACAAATTAAAAATATTGAATTATTAAAAATATAGAAATATTGACTATTAAGAAAAAATTTTTCACAATCAATATTCCAAGGAACATGGAAAAAATTAACACCAATTTAATATTCAACCTACACAGCAGAGCAGAACAATTTCATTTTTGGAAGTCGCAACACTTCCATTATCAGTGCTCATGTGTATAGCTGTTTATCACCACTTGTTATATGGCTCAACTTAATGTGATAGCGGTTTTTAATTTCTTAATTCCTCTTTACTGAAAGAATTGTCGTCATAAATTCTGCTAATTTTGATATCAATCCAATGAAAAACTTTATTAAAACCCAACTAATGTCACGATTCCTTGGATTAATGTAACAAGTTTCGTTACAACCATTTTAAATAAAAATTCACCAAATATATAATTGAAATAATTTCATTGATGCAATATTATAATTTTGCTAAACTAATGAAAATGTTTTATAATTTTAGCGAAATTCCATTATTTTAATAAATTAATTTCATTATTTTATTGAAATGTTTTTATTGTTCTAATGAAATCATTTGATTATTAAATATGCTCATTAAATTAATCTCTTTTGTTGATTATTTTAATTTGTTGGCAATTCAATACCACAAATACGAATGATAGATGAACACTGATCCATATGAAGAAAGTTTGTAATGTTGATTACCGCTCCCAGTATCAAACTCAGACTCTTTATTATCATTATTTTTTTATAGGCAACTTCTTAACTACTTTATTCAACAGCACTTTCAAAATAAAAAGAAAGTGTACAACAATGGCAATCATGCAAAATCAAACACATAGAAATTATGACCAAAAACTTATGACAAAAGTTTCTATGAAAATAAATTTCATTTTCAGTAAATGTTCATTACATAATCAATGAATTATTTGTTTGACTCTTATTTAGGACGCAAACAACAAGAAAAACTCTGTCGCAACGACAATGATAGCAAAAGGAATGCGGTTGTACCAAGGTTTGTTTACTGAAGATTTTTGAGTCAATCAATTCGTTAATGTCGTGACGTTCATTCGCATTCATATCTTTAGAGTTTTAAGTTTAACATTCTGACTTGAACGCATTTAGCAAAGTGAAATTTCATAAATGCTTGAGCGATGATGATGATCCGGACAAAAATTTTGTTTAATATATTACAAAAAATCCAGTAAATATTTTTGTTTGATTAAGTAAACTATATTGTTTAATATGTGTTAGCATTTTTTAACTTATTGTTTTATAAATTCTGACAAAAATATTGTTTGATATTTTTAGAGAAAATCCGGTAAATCTTTTTGTTTGATTTAGTAAAATTGTTTTGTTTACAATTTTTAAATATTTTTAGACAAACAAATTCTTTTATAGACTTAAACAATTTGTTCACTAAAAAAACGCTTTTTTCAATGAAATGTTGAGATATTTTTGTCTATATTTACAAATTCGTTTTTAGGTCCGTTTCTAGACAAAATATTTACTTTTCATTGAATTCCTTTATAGAAAACTAAATTTAGTTTTTTCTGTGCAAATAAGGGTTTGTTTTTTATGGAAGAATAGACTAGAAATATATAAAACTAATAAAAATCAAGATTTTGAGCCCGTTCTCTTGGAATCAAAACAAAGTTGGTATGGCATTTAAGCCTTGTACAATTAACTATTTGCCAAAAAAATTTGTGTAGAATCCCCAGAGTTTCACAAAATATGATGGTTTCCAGGTAGGAAAAATTATAAAAATTATAAAATGTATCATAATTTTAGGAGTTATTTTTTCACAATACGCGATGCATGATGTTGTAATAAACAAAATAGTATTTTTAAAATTTAAAAAAATATATATAATTATTACGCCTCCACTATGTAGTTTCCAAATCTCTATATGGTAGTCTTACAGATTACTGAGTTATTAATAAAACTTATAAAAAAAACTTTAATTACACCGGCACACAAAAAAGAAAAAGTCAGTTTCCATTTGACCAGACCCACATGCCTGCATGTATGTATATATGTATGTACTATATGTCATCCGTCTTTCATAAATGTAATGAAATTTTTCATCAAAAATAAGTAATAAATTTCACTAAAATTATAATATTGAAATACTTAAAATGTTTACATACACATATATATTAGGTTTTTCCAGAAGCCATATTTCTTTGTATTAATGGGTTAAAAAAATGCAATACCTAAAAAGAAGCATATTTAAAAAGTTAGCTCAATATATCCAGTTAATTATTTCTTGTTTTGTTGTTAAATTAACAATATTGAACTGCTATTAACTACATACATATTTATTGTTACGAGTATATTGATAGGCCTATACAATGGTAAAATTAATTATGCATGTAAGCATATACAATGCCAGGAATATATGCAAAACCACATGAATGCTTTATGAGAAATTTTATTAATCTTATCATTGTACAAAACAACAAAAATGCGAAAAACAAGAGAAAAAGCAACAACCAATACTTAATAAAAATATATATAGATTGCCCTAATACTTTATCAATAATCTCAGGATCTAAACTTTATATCTAAAGAAATCTTATAACAGCAAGTCAAAAAACGAAAGAACCAACATAAAACTCATAGCAAATGAGTACGAGTAAAAAGACAAAATAAATGTATCACATACTCAAGCATGTAAGCAAGCAAGTCAATCAATCCCAAAATGGTTTCAAATTACACAACATGCACAAGAATTAAGACTAAGCAAAACCACAAATGTATACGTATGTAGTTGCACAGATTAACACACATGAAGGCACATATAAAAATGTACATATAAACTTGTTTACTCTCATATAACCAACAAACAGGATATTACATTTAAAGTTGCAACAATGAACTTCAATTTGGGAAACAAAGAAAAGCTTTTTAATAAACTGTTACAGATAATCACACACCCTGTATATTAAACTTAACTATACTAACTATACTATCCCATGACAATGTTAAAGCGTCGATGACCTTTTGGTGGCAGCTCAAAGAGATCAGTGGGAGTATTTTCAAACAAATGGAAGCTTAGCTCGTACCTGACAACAAGAGTGACACTGTCACCCATCTTATCATTAATGACCATGTAAATGACAACCTCCTCAGAAATATCACCAATACATTTGTTCATTCTACAATAACAATTTGAAGAATTTGTCGCTCAGAGAGCATTTAATACAAGAAGCTTTAATAGACATTATAACAGAACTTTTATCAGCTCAATTTCATTTTTTTAGTACGGTTTCTGCTAGATTGTCTTAAAAGAAACTGTAATCGACAAATATCGTGCATGAAAAATGTCGAAATTTCCTTAAATAGTCATTGATGAAAATGTCCTCTACGACGACTTGGCCAACCGCATACAAAGTACGTACAAATACACATACATATATGCAAGTGCATGCCA
The DNA here is from genome assembly GCA_956483635.1 of Panzeria rudis. Taxonomy (NCBI): domain Eukaryota; kingdom Metazoa; phylum Arthropoda; class Insecta; order Diptera; family Tachinidae; genus Panzeria; species Panzeria rudis. Next base: position 195,312,872 of record OY101447.1, read on the forward strand.
TAAGCATTTACAAAGTATTTAGTTTAGAAACCTTTCCTGTACTCAAGAAAACAATTAATGATAATAAAAGGGAAAGAGAACGAATAGATGGAATAGAATGACCTTTAGAAGAGAGCTTGAGAAAAAATTGGCACGGGCATGAAAAACCTTGTTGGCTTCATAGCGTTTACAAATATTATGCGATTTTAACGAATTCAAACTTGTTGCAAAAAGACAGAGAAAATCGGTGTTATTTTATTAAGATATCTTTAACATTTTCAGAGATACTTGGCTATGACTTTAAAATTTAGATTTTTGGCCTCGACATTGTTTCCGATTTCGCCGTAAATATCTCCGGTAATAGTATAGCCCAAAATTTAAAAAAAAAATTATATTTAACTTGTAACTTGCTTTTTTCAAAATTAATATTTAACTTTTTCAGTAAAATATTGAAGTTTTTTTTTTAAATACATTGAAATTGATTAAACATGATTGATTATAGAGCTCATGTTTTAACTTTGGTATCTTATTCGTATGATTAGAAGTTTAACATAATATTTTTAGTTTTTTCTATGATATGTTTGGGTAAAGGTTCCCTGACGTTTTGCATTAGCCCCAATTAATGCGCATAGGAACTAGCTAATACCCCTTCATAATTAATTTCAATGTATTTTAAAAAATTTTTACTATTTTAGTGAAAAAGTCAAAGATTAATTTGGGAAAAAGGCATGTTACAAAACTAAAGTGAAAGTAATTTAATAACTCAAAAAAAATTTTAATTATAAAATATATTCCGATTTTTAAGAAAATCCTTGATAATATGCAGAAAAAATTTTTTAATTATCTCAATTCATGTAGGCATGAAAAAAAATCAAAGCCAAGACTTTGAAATGAGGCTGTCAAATAGATAAATTTTTTTCACAAAAAAATCATTTGTTGGACGTTTTTATCAGTGTTTTAGAACTAAAAATTTTCTTTTTCCATATTTCTAAATAATAGG